>ML850910.1:0-24626 GCA_009831015.1 Picea engelmannii
TAAACTTACTATAATGGTATCTCATTCTCTTCACTTGCTTGCTGATGTCCTTTTATCATTTTCATTAACGATTACAGGAACCGTCTCAATTGTTTCTTGCCCCTCATTGGTTAATTTATCGATAGGTTTCTTGAACCATTCTTCGATATAGATTTTCATTGGTGCCACGTTGATTTCATGTTGAATTTTGATGTTGAACAACTTGCCCTTCAAGTCTCTCGGATCAAGGTAAATTCCATGTAATTATTCTTCAATGTCCTCATTTTTCACGGAGTTGTCCACTAACCAATTTTCTATGTCATCCTCATCATATTCAAGCATGCCATAGAACTTTTCAACTGACAACCCTTTAAAAATATCAACTTGATTTCCAAACAGTTTCTTTGTTAGGAACAACAAGTTGAGGATTAAATTGGGTTATTGGCCTTCGTTAGTGATTCTGGATAAGTCTAAATTTGTGAGACTTTTGAATAGTTGTTCCCTCTTTGATATAGCTTGGTTGCATGCTTGAATAATATTATTCAAGTTTTTTATCTTTTCTTTCTAGCATGCGTTCAACTATTTGATCTAGCTTGGAGAGGGGAAATCCTCCTCTGTTCTCCTTAGTTCTATCATGTTATAAACTTTGTTTCCAAAGGGTAGCACAACATCAAGGTAAAAAACTTCTTCATTCCTTAGGTCAGTTTTGAAATACGCATGGAAGGCATGTGCCCTCGAGCCAAAAGAAACCATGTTTTTCAAAATTTCTCATGCCTTTGTGATCAATGCCATTCTTTTCTTAATATTTTTCTCCACATAGATCATGGATGATGTAAGTAGGCTTGAGGATTCCTTTAACTTAGCAGCGGGTGTGGAAGGTCCGACTATTTTCAAAGGATTGGCAAGAAGTGAAAGAGGCATTAAAGTGTCTTCCAGTTCCTCGATCCTTTCTTTCAATTTCGTGTTTTCCGCTTCAATACCACCAATGGAGTCATCCAGAGCATCCCTAGTTGCTCTGTGAATTTTAGAAATCTGGGAAGGTCGCATATTTATCAGGTCAACCTTTGAATGAGATTTCCCTTTCTTATTCTTCACATCACTTTTTTCAATAATCTATTTCTTAGATTCATTGTCAAAGACAATGCTCTGAAACACAAATGACTCTTCTTCACCGAAGGTCTCATTCTCAATCATTTCCAATGATGGATTTTGGTGGGTCATGTTCCCTGCCTAATATAGTGAGGGAAATATTTTCTCGATGTCTACCTAAAGCTCCATGTATTCAAGGGAGAATTTGTTGATGTCACTTTCTAAGCAGTGGTATTCCTCTTCTTATATGACATTCTTCCTCTTCTTTCTCAAAGGAAGCTTGTACGAGCTCTCAATTTTTCTTGGAGGGGGATTCTTTTCTCCTCCACCGCTAGAATAGGTGTTGGTAACTTTCCTAATTGGGTGGGCCACTAGAGCATTGCTATGATATGTGGTAGTCTTAGGAGTGACAGTTGGGGAATGGGCGTTGTTCTCATTTTGACCCTTTCCTTTCTGCTTATAAAATTCATTAGTTCTAAGTAGTGTCTACAATTCATCATCATTATGAGTAGGCGCGCCTAGATTATTATCTTCTTATTCACTCAGAACAGTATGAATAAATGAATTGTTGAATCCTCCCTCCAACATATGGTCCACGAAAACCCCGTTAGGGTCAAACCCCTTTATCTTTTTAGCATATTTCATATTCACATTATGGAAATGGTTCACAAATTCATCGATTTTGTTTATATTTCCGAATATAAAGTTGATACAGATTGATATCAGTGCCCACCCACCTTTTCCAACTGGCTCAAGATAGTTTTTTGACAATTTTGGAAATTTACTATTTTTTGCAGTTTTTAACTTCTGGGGCCATTTTGAGGGCCCAAATGAAGGTTTTTCAAGATCGAGGTTCTTAATGATATCCGAGGGAATAATTGAGACCCCAAAATGATTCTCCTCAACAATACCTTTCCAATGAGCTATCACACGCCTAAAACGGAGATCGTATGCAAAAGTATGACCCTGGGAAGTTGATGTACTCACTTACCCAAACGGGGCCCACATGAATTTTGGCGCTTCATCTCCTAGGGTTAGGTTTTTGGATGTCTAGGAATTTTGGCATTCTTTTTTATTGTAAAAATTCCTTCAGATCCTCATTGTAATCATCTTCTTGCGAATGCGAGTAGCCGTCACATCTCTTCTCAGCGATAAGCTGCCACCATTCTAGCGAGTCTTTCACTCTGTATTTTTACAGTCTCTATACATTTCTTTCATTAATAGAAATCGTGTATTATTGTATATATGTGTTTATGGTTGCATATCTAATACATTCATGTTATATTATTGAATATCTATGATATCTTTGTTCATTTCTTTATTATATCTCCGCTCGCATTTTGTGCCAAAAATAACCCGAATCAGTGGTATCCGAGCAGGCTGCTCTTGATCGTTTTTTCAGTGCATGTCCCCAACAAGGTCCGAGTATAGCAAGTTGGGTCTCAAGCTTGTCTCTCTTGAATACAATCTCTCTCACACACCAAGAAACCCTTAATGGTAGAAGAAAATAAAAATGACGGAGCAGATGATCCTATCAATCTGTTGCTTGAGCAAGCTCTCACGCGACAGAGGGACAAAATGATGGAGAATTTTGCCCACATACTTCAATGCCTGCCGATATCATCAGGTGCATATTCATAAATAGGCCACTTTGGAGGCACCTCACCTTTCAAGGTACAAGTTAATATTGATATTCCTGTATTTGAAGGATAGATAGATGTAGAAGCCCTAGAAAAATGGTTAACTCTGCTAGAAGGTTATTTCTATGTTCACAATTTTTTCGACAAAGAAAAGATCACCTTCGCACTCCTTAAATATCTCCCTCATGTCAACCATTGGTGGGAAACTTACTGGGAGAAAAGTTCCACAGAGGAGTCTAGAAAATATGGGGTTGATCCCACTTGGGATTTTGTTTGTAGATGCGGTAAAATAACAGTATTACCCTGTTGGAAACTATGAGGACCAGTACATGAGATGGACCAAACTGCAGCAAGAGAGGGTCCAAGCAGTTTTGGAGTTCAACAATAACTTCCATACCTTGCGCACCAAGCTGGGTATCAAAGACTCCAAGCGACATTTGGTTCTGAAATACGGTGGGGCTCTACACAGATATATCCAGACTGAAATGGATTTTCTAGACATCTCATCACTCAGTGTTGCTTATCGATATGATGTTAAAATTGAGCAGAAATTTAAGCACCAGAACAAACGGGAGTTCGGGTATGAAAATACGCAACAACCGAAGTATGACAAAGATGACCCTAACAAATAGTCTCCCGAAAACCAGTTCAAGGCATGGGAAAAGAAGGGTCAGGTGAAGACAAAGAAGGACACTGGAAATTGGTGCGAGTTCCACAAAATCCCCTAGCACAACACCGATGAATGTCACTCAAAACAATCATTGGTGGTCGAGATCAAAGACAAAGAGCCGAACCCTGATTTAGAATCTGATTCTAAAAATAATGGTAAAGGACAGATCATTGACGCGGACCCCACTGCTATTGTCACGACCGTAGTAATTCAACTAGAAGAACCAACAGATCCTGAAGAGGGGGAGCACATTTTTCCTTCACCGATGTGGGTGAAGGGGACCCCACTGCATTTTATTGTTGATAGCGGAAGCCAGAAGAACCTCATCTCAGCAGAGGTCCTCAAACAGTTGGGAGTGTCAAAAACACCACACCCGCAGCCACACAACATCAAGTGGCTTCGCCAAGGACGAGATATCTGTGTCAGCCAACAATGTCGATTGTCATATGGCATCCAACCCTTCAAGTATGAGGTATTATGTGATTTTTCCCCACTGGATGTATGTGATGTTCTATTGGGCCAACCATATATGTGGAAGCACCATGTTGTTTATGAGTCTTGACCCCGCAGTGTCATTGTTTATCTGGCGGGTCATCTCTAATGAATACCAGAGGTAGTTCCAACTACTATTCCACCTAAAAAGTGTCACAAGGTAATATCTCATACTATCAAATTTAGCTTCTTCACAATCTGTTCAAAAGGAGAACAGAAGGACACTGCAACCACTACAGCCTTGCCCCAAGCACCTTCTATCAAACAGAAGCAAGTCGACAAGGTTGTAGCAAAGTGCAAAGATTCCTTTTTCACATCATCCTCTCATGTATACCAACTTTATGAATGGCCTCATCCTCAATAGGTTCGTGACAAACTTCCACAAACTGAGCAGCACGACGTCTCCAGTAAGGCAAGCAGCTCACCCAGATGAAGATTTAGAAAACGCTTTTCCCTCTCTCCTGGGACCTCAACGCAATGGATACCATTTCTTCCTAAGGAGGGAGGATTGATCTAGATTTATATCAGTGGCCACCCACCTTTTCCAACTGGCTCAAGACAGTTTTTCGACAATTTTGGCAATTTACTATTTTTAGCAGTTTTTAACTTCTGGGGCCATTTTGAGGGCCCAAATGAAGGTTTTTAGAGATATAGGTTTTCAATGATATCCAAAGGCATAATTGATCCCCCAAAATTAATCTCCTCGACAATACCTTTCCAACGAGCTATCACACACCTAAAATGGAGATCGTATGCAAAAGTTACGACTCCGGGAAGTTGATGTACTCACTTACCCAAACGGGGCCCACATGAATTTTGGTGCTTCATCTCCTAGGGTTAGGTTTTTGGATGTCTAGGAATTTTGGCATTCTTGTTTATTGTAAAAAGGCCTTCAGAGCCTCATTTTAATCATCTTCTTGCGAATGCGAGTAGCCGTCACATCTCTTCTCAGAGATAAGTTGCCACCATTCTAGCGAGTCTTTCACTCTGTATTTTTACAGTCTCTGTACATTTATTTCATTAATAGAAATCATGTATTATTGTATATATGTGTTGATGGTTGCATCTCTGATACATTCATGTTATATTATTGAATATATGTGATATCTCTGTTCATTTCTTTATTATATCTCCGCTCGCATTTCATGCCAAAAATAATCTGGATCAGTGGTATCAAAGTAGGGTGCTCTTGATCATTTTTTCAGTGCATGTCCTAGACGAGGTCCAAGTATAGCAAGTTGGGTCTTGAGCTTGTTTCTATTGAAGACAATCGCTCTCGCACACCCAAGAAACCCTCAATGGCGGAAGAAAAGAAAAACGACGGAGCAGACGATCCTATCAATCTGTTGCTTGAGCAAGCTCTCACGCGATAGAGGGACGAAATGATGGAGAATTTTTCCCACATCCTTCAACGCCTTCCGATCAGGGGAATATTCATCAAGCAGCCACTTTGAAGGCACCTCACCTTTCAAGGTACAAGTTAATTTTGATATTCCTGTATTTGAAGGACAAATAGATCTAGAAGCCCTAGAAAAATGGTTGACTCTGCTAGAAGGTTATTTCTCTGCTCACAATTTTTCCAGCAAAGAAGAGATCACCTTCGAACTCCTTAAATCTCTCCCTCGTGTCAAACATTGGTGGGAAACTTACTGGCAGAAAAGTTCCACAAAGGAGTATGGAATATACGGGGCTGATCCCACTTGGGATTTTTTTGTAGATGCGGTAAAGGAACAGTTTGACCCTGTTGGCAACTATGAGGACCAGTACATGAGATGGACCACACTGTGGCAAGAGAGGGTCCAAGTAGTTCTGGAGTTCGCCAATACCTTCCATACCTTGTGCACCAAGCTAGGTATCAAAGTATCCGAGTGACATTTGGTTCTGAAATACCGTGGGTCTCTACACAGACACATCGAAACTGAAATGGATTTTTTGGACATCTCATCACTCGGTGTTGTGTATCGATATGTTGTTAAAATCGAGCAGAAATTTAAGCACCAGAACAAACGAGAGTTTGGCTATGAAAATCTGCAATAACCGAAGTATGACAAAGACGACCTTAACAAACAATCTCCCGAAAACCAGTCCAAGACACAGGAAAAGAAGGGTCAAGGGAAGACAAAGAAGGACACCAGAAAATGGTGTGAGTTCCACAAAATCCCCTGGCACAACACTGATGAATGTCGCTCAAAACAATCATTGGTGGCCGAGATCAAATACAAAGAGTTGAACCCTAATTCAGAATCTGATTCTAAAAATAATGGTAAAGGACAGATCATTGACGCGGACCCCACTGCTATTGTCGCGACCGCAACAATTCAACCAGAAGAACCAACAGATCCTGAAGTGGGGGGGTGCCTTTTTCATTCATAGATGTGGGTGAAGGGGACCCCATTTCATTTTATTGTTGATGGCAGAAGCCATAAGAACCTCATCTCAGCAGAGGTCGTCAAACAGTTGGGACTACCAATAACACCACACCCGCAGCCATACAACATTGGGTGGCTTCACCAAGGACGAGATCTCTGTGTCAGCCAACAATGTCGATTGTCATACGGCATCCAACCCTTCAAGGATGAGATATTATGTGATGTTTCCCCACTGGATGTCTATGATGTTCTCTTGGGCCAACCATATATGTGGAAGTGCCATGTTGTTTATGAGTCTCAACCCCGCAATGTCATTGTTTCTCTGGGGGGTCATCTCTACAGAATACCAGAGGTAGTTCCAACTACTGTTCCACCTAAAAAGTGACACAAGGTAGTATCTCATACTACAAAATTTAGCTTCTTCACAATCTGTTTAAAAGGAGAACAGAAGGACACTACAACCACTACGACCTCCCAAGCACCTTCTATCAAACAGAAGCAAGTCGACAAGGTTGCAGCAAAGCGCAAAGATTCCTTCTGCACATCGTCCTCTCATGTAGCCCAACTTGTTGAATGGCCTCAACCTCAACAGGTTGATGACAAAATTCCACAAACTGAGCAATGCGACGTCTCCAGCAAGGCAAGCAGCTCACCAAGATGCAGATTTAGCAAACGATTTTCCCTCTCCCCTGGGACCTCAACGCAATGGAGACAATTACTTCCTAAGGAGGGAGGATTGATCCAGATGGATATCAATAGCCACCCACCTTTTCCAATTGGCTCAAGATAGTTTTCTGGTAATTTTGGCAATTTACTATTTTTAGTAGTTTTTAACTTCCAGGGCCATTTTGAGGGCCCAAATGAAGGTTTTTCGATATATAGGTTCTCCATGATATCTAAAGGCATAATTGATCCCCCAAAATGAATCTCCTCTACAATACCTTTCCAATGAGCTATCACACACCTAAAACGAAGATCGTATGCAAAAGTTACGACCCCGAGAAGTTGATGTACTCACTTACCCAAACGGGGCCCACATGACTTTTGGTGCTTCATCTCCTCGGGATAGGTTTTTGGATGTCTAGGAATTTTGGCATTCCTATTTATTGTAAAAAGGCCTTCAGAGCTTCATTGTAATCATCTTCTTGTGAATGCGAGTAGCCATCACATCTCTTATCATAGATAAGTTGCCACCATTATAGCGAGTCTTTCACTCTGTATTTTTATAGTCTCGGTACATTTCTTTCATTAATAGAAATCGTGTATTACTGTATATATGGGTTTATGGTTGCATCTCTGATACATTCATGTTATATTATTGAATATCTATGATATCTCTGTTCATTTCTTTATTATATCTCCACTCGCATTTCGTGCCGAAAATAATCCGAATCAAAAGTATCCAATTTTCCAAGGTAAAGGTATGAATTGATTTTTCCATTTCTCATGGAAAAAGTGAAAATAGAAATTATACGGCCTTACGACTTCTATAAAAAACATTTTATCAGATACATGAAATGGAAGAAAGGAGGGATTTTCCTTAAAAACGAAAATCCCAATAACATTCTGATTTTACATTTACTTCAACATCCCCTTTTTATCCAAGAATTTATTTTCCTGGTCGAACATTCGGGGGATATCTTTTCCAAACAATAATCCTTTGAAAATCGAGACAAAATCATTGAAAACTTCATAAAACTGGAAGGAATCTTTGTGTCTCCACAATTCTTGGTACTAGAAGGTAACTGGGTCAATTTCATAGTTCACTCTCTTACAGATAGACAATTTTGGAAATTAACTGCAATATGCTATCGCAAACACCAAATAAGAAGCCATAAAGAATTTCTTGTCTTTTCTGTATTGCGACAATTGGGAGGAGATTTCAATGGAAATTAGTTTTCCCCAATCGAAAATAGCTTGCTCTTTGATTGTAAAATATAATATATAAAGAATCATACAAGAAATGTTGGCGGTACTTTATTTGCCTGTCACCCTGGTGAATAGCCAAGCAATTTCCCGAAACAGTTTTTAAACGAGTCGACCTACAACCTGGTAATATCTTTAGGGAAAGACGTGGGATTCTCTAGGAACTCGGGAAAGAGTTCCAGGTGCCATGATTTTTCAGGAAATCTCTGCAATCATATCCTTTGAAGGTAATTGTTGGCTCGGGGAGCTTCAACATTTTGCAGAACACTTGAGGTGAAAGAGAGATGGGAGAATGGTCTTGAAGTTGAATAATCTGTTGAATCAGTATGTATTTCTCAGTGCACCATGCAACCAGTTCCTTGCAGTCGAAAACCTCAGGGACACACCCTGCACGAGAAATTCTGGATGTCCATATTAATTCCTTCTGAGCAGAAGGGGATGAATAGTAACAATACGCTCTAGACCACTGAAAGTTCTAGTCCTCACATCCAAAAATATTCAAAGTATCTCCGTAGAAATTTTGTTGAGTTGTTGTTGTGATAGGTTGATAAGAACATTCTTTTAATCCATATAATATTTGAAATGAGCACTTGAGAGAGATAATATAATCTTCCGCAAATCGAGATTTAATGTGGTTTAATGAGAAATCTCCTCGATCCCTTCATTTATTAAAGATGATATCTACATACCCTGCATGATGATTTCTTAGAATTAAACCATACTAAATGTGTATAGGGAAAAGCACAAAGGTGGCGGGGATGGACGAGAGAAATTAGGATTTGGAAACTTTTGTGAACCTGCGAACCCACGAATGATAGAAAATTGGCTAAGTGTTGGGAGCGGTCGGTCGAACTTGGATACAATATAAATGAAATACTTAGGAGCTCAGTATGCACAACAAGTCTGATGTTCATAATGTAGATCATGTATCTCTGGGTGCAAAATGCATATCGTGGAACTTGGAATATGATAGTTTGAACCCGCAAACCCGTGACTGCAAAAATGGTCAAGTATAGGATAATATAGTGGTCGGTCAGACTCATGATATGGGAGTATGGATGGAGATGAGTATTTGTGAGTCCACCAACCCGTGAACCCGTCATTTTTTTTAAAATTACTAAGTATAGTAACTAGAAAAGGAAAAGAGAAGGGAGAAAAGAAAAAGGTGAATTCGGGTAAGTATAGAAGATGGAAAAGAAATGGACAAAAGAAGTTGGGAAAATAGAAAGGGGGAGGGAAATTTTAGAAGTGGGAATTGATCTCAACAAATGGCTCCAACCGTGGGATGATAACCCCCTGTGGGTTTTCAAGAATCCATAATCTTTATGTCTAGGCACTTCCATCCATTGGGCTATGGATTCAAAGGTAAGAATATACAAACTTGAAAATAAATTTATGTACAAGGAAAATGAGAAAGTTTTGAGTGAAGAAACCTTTCAAATGTTTCTCGTTGATAGGCAGCATTAACCTTTTACCCTTAATGTCTTGGATAATATAGGAATTAAAACCTAGGACCTTTTCTATGATGTATGGTCCAATCCAGGGTGCTTTGAACTTGGTATGCATTGATTTCTTCTCCTTGGCTTTGTTCCTGAGAAACACTAGTTCTCCCTTCTACAACTTCTTCACAGTTTCACTCTGGTCAAAATATATTTTGATACTTTGTTGTCTTTGAGAAGTTATATTCAGGGAATTATTTCGTTCTTCCTCCAGTTTCAACAATTAGTTGATCCTTCGTGGATAGGTGAACTATCTTATGCATCTTCTTTATTAACCACAGAAGCCAGGGCATTGAGTTCAAGGCTAATTGGAATTTTCACCTCTTTCCCATAAACCATTGTATACGGGGATATCCCAATGTTGTCCTTTGGAGTCGTTCTTCTTTCCCATAATGCATCAGTTGACTTCAAATGCCAATTCCTTTGGTTCTTTTCAATAGTCTTCTTCAGTATCTGTCTAAGTGTCTTATTCGTGGATTCTGCAAGATCATTACCTTGTGGATAGTAGTTTGATGATTTCCCCATAATAATTATGTATTCTCCACAGAACTCTATAAATTTTAACCAATGAAAACCGAACCATTAGCAGTGATAAATTTATCTAGGAAACTGAATCTTGACAAAACATTATCTTTGAGGAACTTAATTAATTCTTCAGAATCATCCCTTTCTAATGCCACTACCTCTGGACACTTTGTGAAATAATCTGTAGCGGTGAGAATGTACATATGTCCCTTACTTGACTTTGGATTTATTAGTTCGACAACATCAAGTCCCCATTGGGAGTAAGGGTGTTCTATAGTTATAGTTTGTAACGACGTCATGGATCTCTTCATTTTATCTGAAAATTTATGGCAAGCCACACACTTCCTTATTGTGGAATATGAGTCTCTAAAAATTGATGGCCAATAAAATATGTCTCTTATTATATTTTGGGCAGTCACAGTAGGTGCAAAATGCCCCCCACATATTCCTTCATGGAATTCCCTCATTAGTTATTAGGCTTGGTTTTCATCAACGCATCTTAGTAATATAACATCATAGTTCCTTCTGAACAATATATTAGTAATCAACACATATTGATTTGACTTCATCTTCAATGTTCTTCACTCTCTAGGGTTCATGGTTACTGGAAACTTCTCGAACCTTAAGTAAAATACAATATCTCCATACCATTCTGAATCAACCAATGGTTCTCCTACTAAAATTGAAATCATTCCATCCATAGAATCACTATTTGTGATGAGCTTGCATAAGCCTTGTCCTTTGACAACCTTTAAATTTTTAATTTAAATATCATATTCTTATCTCTTTTCTATCTAGTTAGCCCATTTTCCTTCTCTCAGTTCTTGATTCAAAAGAATATTTACTGGCGAGGATGGAACATAAGAAATGACATGAGAATTTAGTATGTACATCTATAAGTGTGTCACTGCTTTAACAAGAGCCAAATATTTTTTTCTAGCTCTTAATACCTCAATTCATAGTCATGCAAGGTTTTTCTCATGAAACTAATTGGGAGTTCTTCACCTTTGGTATTCCTTCGAGTAAGAATAGATGCGACAATTGTTTATGTATCGAAGGAATAGATAATGATATCCCTTTGAAAATATGGACTAACGAGGAATGGAGCTGTGGTAATTTCTCTTTTGATATTATTGAAGGCTTCTTGAGTATTTGTTGTCCATTCAAACCTCTGCTCCTTTTTCAAAAATAAATTGATCGGCTTCACAATACTTTCATAGTCAAGAACAAATATTCACATGAAATTACTCTTGTCGAAAAATGATTGAAATCCTTTCTTGGATGTCGGGGGGTTGATTTCATTTATTTATTTAACTCTTTCTGGATCTATATAAATCCCTTCCTTGCACACAATATGACCCGATAGTTTTCTTTGAGTTACAATGAATAAACATTTCTTTGGATTTAGAGACACACCATATAATCTGCATTTGTCAAAAACATTTCTCAAGTGATGGATATGATGACCCCTTGTTTTTGAATGCATTGTGAAGTCATCTTGATAATATTCCATGAATTTTCCTATCAACCCACAAAATGCATGATCCATGGCCCTTCGGAATGTTTCTCTATCATTCTTCAAACCAAAGGGCATCCTAGCATATGCATATGTCTCCCACAGTCTTATGAATGTTGTCTTTTCTCTATCTTCCTCAGCAACCAAGACTTGGTTGTATCTAGAAAAATCATCCAACATGGACATGCAGGTTGATCCAGTGACTTGCTGGAGAATAAATTCCATGTTAGGTAAAGGATTGTTATCCTTTACGCTTTCTTTCTTAAGATTTTTGAAATCGACACACATCTGGATTTCCCTGGTCTTCTTTCTTACTACCACAATGTTTGAGAGACAGTCAAAATGTCTAATGGGATATATTATTCCGACCTTCCTTAAATTTTCCAATTCAATCTTTACCAAAGGTTTCAATTTGGGGTTCGTCGTCCTTATTTTTTGTTTGACCAACTTTGCTTCTTCTCTTAAAGGAATGATATGTTGAAATATTGCTTTGTCATAAGCTTTCAAATCATTATAGGTCCATGTGAACACATCAAGATATTCTTTAAAAAATGTCAAATATTGATCAACTTCCTCAATGGTGAAATCAACTCCCAAATTAACATATTTTGGGGAACTGTTCGTTCCAGTATTGACCTTTCTTGTTTTTTGTTCTTTTCGAAGTGAAACTTCCTCCAGGATATTCTTAGCATGATCATATTTTGAGAAAAGAGATTCAGATTGTGTACAATATTTCGGGACATCAGACATGTGATTGTTTTCATCATCATCATCGTTCAACAAAACATCCTCCAATTGTTCATCATTCTTAAACACTTGCAAATATTCCATGTTATCAGGTACAAAAGGTCAAAATTCTCTTTCTACTTGAAAATATGTTTTACTTTGTATATCATCTGAGTTTGATAATTAATCCGCCAAGGCCAATGAATCTATCATCTAATTCTTGTCCCTTGGAATGAAGGAAATGTTGAAAGAACTGAATGATTCCATCAATTTGTTAACTCTTTAAAAATATAATTTCAAACTCTCCTTCTTGATTTGATACCTTTGGGTGACCTGATTAATCACCAACTTGAAGTTGTCAATCACAATTAGATGTTCTATATTCATTTCTTGTGTAAGAATCATACCCTGAATCAAAGCTTCATATTCTGCCTCATTATTAGTACATGCAAATTCAATTCTGATATCATTCGGATGTGTAATATTTTATGGACTTACCAAGACAATTCCAACTCCACTCTCGGAGCTTGAACAAGCTCCATCGAATGACAACCTCTAATAACCTTCAAACAAATACTCTTGATTCTCAATTTCTTAGACTTTCTCTAGACTCTCACTTTGTTGCATGCCTAGGATAGCATAGTTTCCAATCTCAACATCTATATAATCTTCCATCAACTCATTATCCTTTTTTTTAAAGAGAAGGGTTTCCTGGGTTCCCAGGGAACCTTAATCATGGTTCCTTCTTTTCCTGGAAGCATCATGCAACTCCCATCGTTCATTATATATCCCACGATCATGGATGACCAATCTCTTCCTAGAACAACTACATATGTCGGAGGAAGGTCTACCACAGTAATATTGAAAACCGTAATAATGTGGGGGGGGCGTCATGATCCAAGCATAAAAGTCCTTTATTTCTCCATAAGCTAACACTTTTCTAGAATCAATTGCATATATGTTTTCACCAGTCTCGTAATATTCGGTATAGTTCATACCCAATGCTTCCATGACCTCTAGTGGAATGATATTATTGGGCGCACCAGTGTCAACTAACAAGTTATGAAGTGAAACATCATGATTTTCAATTGAAATATAAAAGGGAGGAATTTTACCTCTCATCTTGGTGGTTGATTGGTTCGGGCTTTGTTTTGGACTAGTAACGAAATCTTCTTCTTTCTTGGATGGATCATCCAACAATCTCAAAATGTTTTCCCTTCTTGGGGAATCTTCACCACTTCTGTAAAAGGAAGATTTATCCTTAATTTACTTAAGTCCTCTACCACATTGTATGTCATCTTATTGGAGTTTGACGTCAGGTGTTTCTTTTTACTTCCAATGTTATCCATCACTTTCGCATTCACCCTTTTCTCACTTGATTTTTCTTTTTATTTTTATTTTTGGTTTTCCTTATCCAAGTCACCTTTATTCTTGGATCTATTTACAAATCATCTTGTCTGGGTGATGTTTTATTGTGAGTTGGGTTCATTTTCACCTTCTTCAAATATATACATGGATGTCTCACATCCGTCCATATATACAGTTTTGTAGCTTTCATCAGGTGAGTAATAATTCTCTTGCTCAACCATTCACTCATCATATATATCATCCAGAACAACTACATTGGGGTTTGGTTACCTAGGAACCCTTGGTCTTTTTGTATTATCCATGTTTTCAAATATCACTCTATTTTCTTGGGGAGGGTTCCTTCTTTTCTCTGGGACCGACATTCTCGGATTTACCACATAATCATCTCCCCTTCTTAGTTTGTTTATCTCGTTCTAAATTTTCTTGATAATTCTATTCATTTGTGCAATTTCAATTCTTTGCTTGGTTTCTTGTGTCGCCACATGGTCTACCTTCACATATGGTATGGTTCCCTTAAAAAATCCTCCTCCAATTGTTTGGTTTTGAGTCAATCGTGGATTAAATTCTTCGTTATTTCTTGAACTGGATGCTCCTTGATTATCAATACTTAATCCACCCAGCTACCGTTGTACTTTTCCTAGTATAATGTCAGGGTCGACACCTGTTTCAATCATAATTTCTTCCATCTCAGTGGCTTTAGTCATTGCCTCCTCCAAGGTATCCATTTGGGATGTTCTTATAGCATACTTCACATTTGGGGGCATTACATTCTTATAACAACCGAGTACGAATGGGTCATTCGGTCTTTTATCTTCTGGAATATTACTCAAGGTTTTATTGAACCTGATATTGAAATCTTGTATTCTTTCATTCTTCCTCAAACCAATCTATGTGAAATCGATGAGAAGAGTATGATAATCAATTGGAGAGGTGAACATAGTCAATAACATGGCTTTGAGGTCATTAAATGAGTGGATCGATCTACTAGGTAATGTCTTATACCATTCATATGCTCTTCTCGATAAGGTTTGCAGAAATAACCTTACCACAAAATCATCATACTCAACACGATGAAAACCACAAACATCAAGGGAAAAATGAAGATGCCTATTTGCATCAATTGTTTCGTCTCCAAAAAATTCCTTCAATGTACCCTTAGGAAGAATAGTGAGATCATGTTTCTCACCTAGAAGATTTAGAGGGGAATCTCTTACCCTCCTTCGATTTTCAAATCCAGGGTTTCCTTGATTTCTTGCAGCATCTCTTCCGCTTCCTTGTCTCTACTCATGATGCTCGTCTTGCGATTGTTCATTTCTTTCTTCCATATCTCTAGATGTTCCAAGAACGTGAATTCCACTTCTTAGAATACAGATTTGCTTGCTTTTACTTCTCGTAATGGGTCCTTTGTATTCATCCAGATTCAATCTCGACCTTGTCCTTTTGGTTCTCTAGCTAATCTTTGATTTCTTCGGTCCCATAGCTCGTCTCTCCTCTGTCTCCGGAGGATTTCTCTTTCTTATTCTTGGACTAAGATCTTTCGTGACCTTTCTAACTCTTATCGGGTCTCAGATGTTGTTATTACTAGATTATATAACTGATGCAAGATGACTCGTTGTTTTTTCAATCCAAATTCCAAGTGGGGATGATCAAACTAGGGAAAAGTCATATATTTTCAAAATTCTAAACCAAGTTCAAAATTTCAGTTCATTCCACAGTATGGTCACCAAAAATGTTGATGCTTGAATCTGTTAGGACCGAAACAGCAGCCTCACGAGGATGTAAATCCTCCTTTGTTTTTATAGAGGTGGTACTCCTCTTTAATTTAAGATTCTCTTAGGATTATAGATACTCAAAATGTGGGACTTTTCATAAGTTTGTCGTGGTCATCAAAGAAATAAAAATATTACAAGAAAGATAAAACGAAAATGTTTTGTTTTATTTTTAAAGAAAGTTCCTGAGAAAGGACCAGGAACCACACACTTCACACATTTAAAGCAAATAACAAAAATTTCCTCACATCCATCATAGTTTAAAATAAAGATTTCTGATCACACAAAAATAAAAAGAAGATGACTCGTCTGCATAAGATAAATTTAACAGAGTGGACACATGGGAAGCTCAAATAAATATAATGATAGATAAACCTCAAATACTTTATATTCAAAACTCAAGGTTACAAAGTATAGTCGAGATTGTTCCCAAAGTAGCTCTCTTGAAATTTGTAAAAAATATAGAATATGTTACATATTCTTTGAAATTTAAAATGTGTTTGTCTTAAAGATTTGGATTGGGTCTCCCGCGGACCATAAAGAAAATAAATACAAGAAATAATCTCGTAGAAGGAGGATGGTGGGTGAAAGTAGAACAATAAGACCTGAAAAGAAGAAAATGAGAAGTTATCAGTATTTGGTTAAACCTTTCTAGTGAAAGAGGTGGAATAATTGAATGAAGGAACTGATAAAGAAAGAAATATATGATTAGCGTAAACTTACTATGATGGTATCTCATTCTCTTCACTTGCTTGTTGATCTCCTTTTATCATTTTCATTAATGATTAAAGGAACTGTCTCAATTGTTTCTTGCCCCTCATTGGTTAATTTATCGATAACTTTCTTGAACCATTCTTCGATATAACGTTTCATTGGTGCCATGTTGATTTCATGCCAGATTTTGATGTTGAACATCTCTCCCTTCAAGTCTCTCAGATCAAGGGAAATGCCATGTAATTATTCTTCAATGTCATGATTTTTCATGGAGTATTCCACTAACCAATTGTCTATGTCATCCTCATTATATTCAAGTATGCCATAGAACTTTTCAACTGACAACTCTTTAAAAATATCAACTTGCTCGTCAAATTGTTTCTTTGTTAGGAACAAGAAGTTGAGGATTAACTTAGGGTCTTGGAATTCATTAGTGCTTCTAGCTAAGTCTACCTCTGTGATCCTTTTGAATAGTTGTTCCCTCTTTGATATAGCTTGGTTTCATGCTTGAACAATATTATTCAAACTTTTTATCTTTTCTTTCCAGCATGCATTCAACTGTTTGATCTGGATTGGAGAGGGAAGATCCTCCTCTCTTCTCCTTATTTATTTCATGTTGGAAATTTTGTTTCCAAAGGGTAGAACAACATCAAGGTAAAAAAATTCTTCATTCTTTAGGTTGTCTTGCAAATACTCAAGGAAGGCATACACCCTCGAGCCAAGAGAAACCATGTTTTTTGAAATTTCCCATGCCTCCATGATCAATGCCATTCTTTTCTTAATATTTTTCTCCACATAGCTCCTAGTTGATGTAAGTAGGACTGAGGATCCCTTTAACTTAACAGCAGGTGTGGAAAGTCTACCTATTGTCAAAGGAATGGAAAGAAGTGGAAGAGGAATTAAGGTGTCTTCCAGTTCCATGATCCTTTCTTTCAATTTTGTGTTTTTTGCTTCAATACCACCAATGGAGTCATCCAAAGCATCCCTGGTTGCTTTGTGAATTTTAGAAATCTGGGAAGGCCGCATATTTCTCAAGTCAACCTCTGAACGAGATTTCCCTTTCTTATTCTTCACGTCACTTTTTTCAATAAACAATTTCTTAGATTCGTTGTCAAAGACAACACTCTGAAACTAAAATTAGGACTCTTCTTCATCAAAGGTCTCATTCTCAATCATTTCCAATGATGGATTCAGGGTTGTGTTCCCTCATTGATCCATTGTGGGAAATATTTTCTCGATGTCTACCTAGAGCTCCATGTCTTCAAGGGATAATTTTTTTATGTCACTTTATGCATGGTGGTATTCCTCCCCTCGTACGACATTCTTCCTATTCTTTCTCAAAGGAATCTTGTGAGATCTCTCAATTTTTACCGGGGGGGGATTCTTTTCTCCTCTGTCGTTGGAACTGGTTTTGGTAACTTTCCTGAATGGGTGGACCGCTGGAGAATTTCTATGAGATGTGGTAGTATTAGGACTGGTAGTTGGGGACTGGGCACTCTTCTCATTGAGACCCTTTCCTTTCTGCTTGTAAAATTCATTAGTACTAAGTGTTATTGCTAATTCATCAACATTATGAGCAAGCGCGCCTAAGTTATTATCTTCTTCTTCACTTAGAACAGTATGAATAAATGAATTGTTGAATCCTACCACTAGCATATGTTCCACGAAAATCCTGTTAGGGTCAAACCCCTTTATCTTTTCAGCATATTTCAGATTCACATTATGGAAATGGTTCACAAATTCATCGATTTTGTTTATATTTCTGAATATAGAGTCCCCAATTTTCCAAGGAAAATGTATGAATTTATCTTTTTGTTTCTCATGGAAAAAGTGCAACCAGAAATTATACAACCTTGCGACTTATGTAACAAAAAAAAATTCAAATACATGGAATGGAAGAAAGGAGGGATTTTCCTTAGAACCGAAAATCCTAATAACATTGTGATTTTCTATTTTCTCCAACGTCTCCTTTTTATCCAAGAATTTATTTGTCTGGTCAGACATCTGAGGAATATATTTTCCAAACAAAAATCCTTTGAAAACCGAGACAAAATCATTGAAAACTTCATAAAAATGCAAGGAATATTTGCGTCTCCAAAATGCTTGGTACCATAAGGTAACTGGGTCAAGTTCACAGCTCACCCTCTTACAGATGGACAATTTCAAAAATTGACAGCAATATGCTATCATCAACACCAAATAAGAAGCCATAAAGAATTTCTTGTCTTTTTTGTACTACAACAATTGGGAGGATATTTCAATGGAAATCAATTTTCCCCAATCGAAAATGGATTTCTCTTTGACTGTAAAATATAAGATATAAAGAATCATATAGGAAACGTTGGTGGTATTTTCTTGGCCTGTCACCTTGGTGAATAGCCAAGAAATTTCCCGAAAGGGATTTTTAAACGAATCAACCTGCAACCTAGTAATGTCTTCAGGAACAACCATGGGATTCTCGAGGAGCTCGAGCAAGAGGTCCAAGCGGTTGTCATGCTTTTTCAAGAAATCCCTGCAATCCTCTCCTTTGAAAGTAAGTGTTGGCTCAGGGAGCTTCAACATTTTACAGAACACTTGAGGCAAAAGAGAGATGGGATAATGGTATTGAATTTGAATAATATGATAACTCGGTATGTATTTCTCAATGCACCATGCAACCAGTTACTTGTAGTCGAAAACCTCAGGGACACACCCTGCACAAGAAATTTTGGATGTCAATATTACTTCCTTATGAGCAGAAGGGGATGAATAGTAAGAATACGCTCTAGAACACTTAAAGTTCTGGTCCTCGCGTCCAAAAATATTCCAAGTATCTCCGCAGAACTATTGTCGAGCTACTACTGCCATAAGTTGACGAGAGCATTCGTTTAATCCAGATAATATTTGAAATGAGCGTTAAGAAAAATAATATAATATTCTGTAAATCATGCTTTAATGTGGTTTAATGAGAAATATCCTCGAGCCCTTTGTTTATTAATGACAATATTTATGGACCCTGCATGATGATTTATTAGAATTAAACCATACTAAATGTGTATTGGGAAAAACACAAAGGTGGTGGGGACAGATGAGAGCAATTAGGATTTGGAAACTTTTGTGAACCCGTGAACCCGCGAATGACAAAAAAATGGCCAAGTATTGGGAGCGGTCAGTTGGACTTGGATACAAGATAAATGCAATACTTAGGAGCTCAGTACCCACGACAAGTTTGACGGTCATAATGTAGATCGTGTATCATTGGGTGCAAAATGGATATCGTGGAACTTGGAATATGATAGCTTGAACCCGCGAACCAGTGACTGCAAAATCAGTCAAGTACTATAGGATAATACGGCAGTCGATCAGACTCATGATATGGGAGTATGGATGGAGATGAGAATCCACGACTCCGCCAACCTGTGAAACCATCATTTTTTGAAAAAAAACTAAGTATCGTAACTAGAAAGGGAAAAGAGAAGGGAGAAAGGAAAAAGAGGAATTTGAGTAAGTATAGGAGAGGGAAAAGAAATGGACAAAATAAGTTGGGAAAATAGAAAAGGGGAGGGAAATTTCAGAAGCGGGAATTGATCTCAACAGTACATGCTTAGATGTCTCTTTTATTTATTTTATTTACTTATCATGATGCATTTGACTTGAGATCCTTGGAGGGCGTATTCATTGTCTTTGCAGGACCTAGTTGGTGGATAGATTTGGAAGAATAAGCTTATCTTGGGATTTCTTGGGGCTTGAATCACATAGGTTGGATACCATGGCCCACACACCAGACGATGATGACAACCTTTGGAGGCTTCAGAGATTCCTTGGAGGACCCCACCCATTCCCCTACTATCCCAATGTTTTTCCTTTGTTGGCTAAAATGTCACACTTGAAGGGCTTGACATTATGCATGGGTTAGGGTTTTGATGTTGATGATGACACATGGCATGATTTTGAGGAAAGACACAATGGATCATGGAGGAGAGGCTTGGAATGAGGACATGTGGCCTTTGGAGGCCTAGTCCATTCATCCCCAACCCAAATATTTTCTTCAAAGTGCCAAACGTTTCCCTAGGAGGGTGATGTCTTACTTTTAGCATTTCTTTCATGTGCAAATTATGAATTAAAAATTATTATTATGTAAAAGGGGAAAAGTAAAGGAAAGTTTCACTCCTTAATTTGTGGTTTACCCTTGTATGTGGATAAATTATGTTTAGGAGGTTGATATAAATAGAGATCAACCTTATTTCATCTTCATCATAACAAATTTTCACTTAGAGTATCATCCTTGGCTGAAATTTGCACCCTCTTTGGGAAATTCTCTTTATCTCTCTTGGTTATACTCTCTTGTGATGGTTTGTCTTATGCTATTGGATGGATAAGTGATGCACTATCTCTCTTGGAGTATATTTCTTTCTTTTATGGTGGATATTTATGGATTAAAGGAGTTTATCTTGTTTATGCTTGGACTAGGTAAGGAATCTCTTGTTCCTTATTTTCTTGGTTACAAGTATAATTTTCTATGCTTCTTGGAGAAATAAGTGCATATAACCCCACTAAGGCCATCATTTTTTCTTGAAATAAATTTTTTCATAAAGGAATACTCGGAGTAAAAGGGTTTACACCCTCCTAGAGTTTTCCTTGTTAGTTTAACTTGCCTTGGGGAGTAAAAAGGTGTACACCCCCAAGGAGGTAGCTCAACTAACTCATTAAGTTTAAGGAATCCATAACCCAATAGATAAAGGCACTAGTCTCTTGCATTGGAGAAATAAAATCATTACAATGGGATACATTCAAATACGAGATATTGGAATTGTCTGAATTCGAATCTTTTGTGCATGCTTAAGGTTGGACAAGGCCATTAGGGTGTATTGGTTCTCTAAGTAATTATTTCTACTGTAATAACCCTAACTCTACAGTGATTAGGTCTTGTTGGCACAGGGGAAGACCCAGGGTTCAGCTCCAAGAGCGCACCAAAAAGCCCTAACTACTGGCCCTTTCGGCAACACTTGTGAGGCAAATGCAGTCTCACCCGAAGTAACTATGGGGGGTTGCAGGACACATATGTCTAAAACCAAGGGAATACAAAGTGGATCCAATACAAGAACAACACAACATCTAGATGTTAGTTATCAACTTAGTCCTACCTCACACATTTATCTGTCAGATCTAACACAATAATGGAGTAACAGTATGTCAAAAACAAGAGAACACCACATCAATCACACGCAACACCAAGATATATGTGGCTCACCCTCTCCCTAGGGATACATCCACATAACCATGCTTTATAATATATTAAGATGAAATCATGCAGTTCTTATCTGCGCTCTTAGCTAGAAGATATTCTCTCTTTCTCTCTTCTCTCTATCTTCCCTCATTGTGCACCCAGTTGCAGGGTTGATCTTCACACCCAACTGAAGATCTTACAACACAGACTTCCCTCACTACTCAATGCTTATCTCTCTCACTAAAATAATCACTCATAACAATAACAAACTTGGGACTCTTCATCGAACCCTATTCCCTCATCTAGGTTCTTATTTATACATTACAATGACTCACTAACATCCTTAGGCCAAAACCTAAGTGTCAAAACCCTAGGTGTTTAAAAACCTAGGTCAGCTTTACCCACGTTTTAGGGCTTCGCCAGCCTGTCTTTCCTTCCTTCTCGCGTGGTGCTCCAAAGAATCCAATGGTGGCTTTTTTCGCTTGTTGTGTTGTCCTCGATCTTTATTCCCTGTTGATCTGTCATCCTCTATCTCCTCATCCAATGGTTTGATTTCTCTTACTTCTCTCTATCTTTTCTACTCTTCTTCTCACTTCGACCCAGTATCAGTCACTATGTCTTCTGCGCAGTTCACATTCCATATTTTCTTCCTTAATATTCACTTACTTCCATACCCAAGGGCCAACAGGCCCCCAAAACTCACCTGTGACTCGTCCTGAGGCACTTTAGACCTGAACCTTTTGTTTTGAGTCGACTTCAGGCTGTGCGGAGCAGCTTGTGATTTCTACTCTCTCCTCCCCCACTATGTGCAGACTATATTTTCTGTGTCTGGTGCCCAATTTCAACTGCACCTGGTACCTGGACCCTTCCTCTTTTGATCTTATTGATGGTTGTGAGGAAGTTGGTTGTCATAGTATAGTTTCAACCGGCTCCCATTCACCAAACCTTCCTTCCATTCTCCATTCAAGGTCTTCAACTATGAAGCTCCTCCTTCTGTGACATAGACAACCTCATATGGCCCCAACCAATGTGTTATAAACTTCCCTAGATGCTTCATGAATTTTATGTTGTATATCAGTACCAAATCACCTTACTTAAATGTCTTCTTCTTGATGTGTCTGTCATGGTAGGCCTTTTCTCTTTCCTTATGTACCTACTAATGGAATCCTACAATAAATATGTCTTCTTCTAGTTCGACCAATTGCGCGAGCCTCTCTTGAAAAATTCTAGTGTCATCCATATTTGTAAAGGCTGTGATTCTTAAGCTTGGGACCAAATACTCCATCGGGACAACTTCTTCGAGACCATAAACCAACTTAAAGGGGGTCTACATTGTTCGCTTCTTGCAAGTGGTTCTATAGGCCCATAGTATTGTCAATACTCATAAATCCTAGTCATCCATGTTCACACTATAGATCTTCATCAGTGTTGTCTCCAAGATCTTATTGAATGCTTCAACTGTCCATTTCGCTTGTGGATGGTAGGGTGTGCTCTTCTGATGATGGACTGCAAATTCCTCAGTCAAGGCTTCAACAATATTATTGATGAAATGTGTGCCTTGATCGCTCATAAGGATCTTCGGGCATCCAAACTTGGTTATGATGTCATCAAATATGAAGCATACAGTTGTAGTTGCACTACAATCCTTAATTGATCTTGCTTCGGCCCATCTAGTCAAGTACTTTGTCCCAGTGATTATGTACCTTTCTCATGTGCGCTTTCCTGGTGGGTTTGTAAGTCCCACAAAATCAATGGCCCATTTCTCAAATGCTTGAAGGGTCAGTTGTGGTGCTAAAGGAATTTCATCTCTTCTGGACGGTTTCCCAACTCTTTGGCATACATCCCAGGCTCTATAGTAGTCCTTAGCATCTTTGTTTAAAGTAGGCCATCAGAGGCTAGCTCTAAGAACCTTATGCATTGTTTCTTTTCCTATGTAGTGTCCTCCTGTGATGCCTTCATGAGATTCTTCTAAAATAATTTTTTGTTCTACTTCCATAACACATCTCCTTAGGATCTCATCAGGTCCCATTTTATATAGTTTTCTGGCTATAAGTAAAAATTCTATAGCACACACTACCATTTGTTTCTTCTGGGTGATTGTATATTCTCTAGGTGCCATTCCTGTTGACAGGAACTGGGCTATCTCAGTGAAGTGGTCATCAATATTTCTAATGGCCAGCAATTGTGCATATGGCAGTGTATCCTCTAGACTAGTAGATTCCTCTCCATGTTCCAACCTTGAGTTGTGGTCAGGTCCTTTATTCATTCTCCTGGGTTTAACCATGATATCGAAATCATATTCCTAAAATAGCAGAAGCCATCTTCATATTCCCCCCCCCCAACACTGGCTTGTTGACTAGGTATTTCAGTGTGGAGTGATCAGTAAATATTTTAAAGTGTCCTCCCAATAATTAGTGGTGAAACTTCTGCAGAGCATACACCATGGCTAACCCTTCTCTCTCAGTGGCAGTGTAGTTAATCTCAGTTGTTGATAGCTTCCTGCTAGCAAAGGCTAACGGGTGGTCAATGTATCCAACTCCCGGTTGTGCTAACACAGCTCCTAATGCAATATCAGATGCATCAACATGCATGTGAAATTCCTTGCTCCAATCTGGGAAAACCGGGATAGGCACAGTAATCATTTTTTGTTTCAGTGTGTCGAAGCTCTACTGGCATTCTTCTGTCCAATGAAATTGACAGTCTTTCTTCAAAATCTTCTCCATGGGTGATGTGATCTGTGCATAGCCTTTAATGAACTTCCTGTAGTATCCAGTATGTCCCAGCGTGGTGCACAATTGTTTGACTGAAGAAGGAGGGGGCAGATTAACTATAATGGAAATCTTAGATGGGTCTACCACCAGTCCCTGATTACACACAATATGACCTAACAACACTCCAAAGGGTGAATAGAAGATGCACTTCTTCAGGTTCAAGGAAATATGACACTGCCTGCACTTATCCAACATTAGTCTTAAACATTCAATATGATTTTGTAATAAGCTAAAAATAGTCCAATCATCAAAATATGCTTCCAGAAATTTATGTAAAAACTCCTTGAACGCTTCGACCACCACCCTGGAAAAGATGGTTGGTGCATTCTTCAATCCAAACGGCATCACTGTATACTGGTAGGATCCC
>ML850910.1:24726-56268 GCA_009831015.1 Picea engelmannii
ATAAGCTAAAAATAGTCCAATCATCAAAATATGCTTCCAGAAATTTATGTAAAAACTCCTTGAACGCTTCGACCACCACCCTGGAAAAGATGGTTGGTGCATTCTTCAATCCAAACGGCATCACTGTATACTGGTAGGATCCCTAGTCTGTAGAAAATGTGGTCTTATGGCGATCTTCCTTGGAAATTCAGATCTGATGGTATCCTAAAAATCCATCTGTAAAATAATATACCTCATGTCCTCCTACATTATCTAACACTTTGTCAGTAAATGGTGTAGGGAATGGGTCATGCAAATAGGCATAGTTCATCTTCCTGAGATCTACACAGATCTTGATCTCTCTGGTCTTCTTATCCTGCACCACCATAGGGATAATCAATTCTGACTCTTCAACAGGTTCTATGATTCTTGCTTCCAACATTCTGTCGAGTCCAATCTTCACTTTCTCCTTATATTTAGGATTCAATCTGTAGGTTCTCTGTTTGACTGACCTTGCATATGGTTTAAAAGGGATCCTCATCTCTCCCATGGTTCCTTTGATACCCTTAATATCAGTGAACTTGGTTGGAAACAAGTCTTGATATTCATGTAGTAACTCTATGATCTTGTCAATAGTGGCAGCATCCCAATAATCTCCAACATTTGTAAGCTTCGGTGTTTGCTCTGTTCCAATATTGACTTTTTTTTATTTTAATTGGTTGTCCAATGAAAGGTATCTCAATTCCTGGTCCTTCTATGTCTCTTTTTCCTTCTGTTTCGGTGATGTTCACCTTCCTACGGTCATCATCTTCATCAGCATTGATATTGTAACAGCCTTGCAGTTTCTGGAGAGGCGCAGTCCATTCATCCTCTTCTTGCTCCAAAGGGAGGCTAGGTGCCTCCTCAAATACTTTATGTCTTACAATATGTAACACTTGATCCACTGTAGGTTATTTGGCTTTCAAACAAAAAGGTAGTTACAAAGTTCTAAGTCATACATTCCCAATCTGTAGTGATGAAGCGCAATTATGCTTCAATATACCAATTGATAGGGTTTGTGTCTAGTGTGTTGATGAATTTGTGCACCCACTGCTCTTGAGAAATGTTGCTCCAGGATTCCTCACAACTTCGCACATGGTCCTTTGGAAAAATTTGACTTGTGTACCTAACTTTGTAGCCTTCTACTTGCTCTGAAAATCGCGTTGTCATCAAAGTGCGACATTGTACCCAGTCTGTAAAAAAAAATTTGTGTGTCCCCCACCATCTTGTTGGAGTTTCTTTCAAGGCCTCATCCATTGCCAACAATGTTTGTTTTGTTGGTACAATTTCTTCAAAGTCCAACAAGAATGATTCTACATGATTTAGACCATCAAAGGTGGGCAAGTTACTTACTGTTGTGCCAATCCAGCGAACTTCTTAGGTTAATCTAGCACATATCCTTGTAGATACTTCATACATTTTGTTCTGCCAGTTCTCCAGTGCTTCTTCTAAATTTGATGAGCATGCATTGTCACTTCGCCAGCTTAGGTTCCCATCTATTGTAGGATTAATGTAATCTTGTTGTCTAGCCGTTAATTTGTATATGTTTTCTAGTTCATATGCGTGGTCTTCTTCTCTGATGAGTTATGTGTATCTCTGACCTTCATCAGGATCCAAAGGTGCAATGACCCTAAGGCCATCTCCTTCAAATGTCATTCGTATTTTATTTAAATCAACCACAGTGGAATTATTGAAAGCCCAATCAATTTCTAGGAGTGGAAGGTAAGGATAACTATCATCAACTATCTCAATCACCTCGAAGTCTGAAAACGTCCTTACTCTGTCGATGTCCATGGGGACATGTTTCAATCTTCCAAAGGGGATTAAAACTTGTTCATTAGACATCCTAAGCCTGATAGGGGAATAGATCAACTTAGGTTTCCCAATCAGTGCCCAGTTCTGCTTCGTCATGACATTGACCTCCGACCCTAAGTCGAGGACCACATAGTCTATATCATACTCTCCAATTTGAGCATTCAGGTGTAGTTCCTTATTTTTCCTTATATTTTTAGAGACTTTGTGTACTGCTCTATTAAAAAAGGGATCTATCTTTCCTAGTTCGTATTGTCTAATTAAATTTTGTATCTCTTGTACAGTGCTTTCATCCTGAATCAACTTAATGTAAGTATGTAAGAATTACATGATCTTACTTACCATTTTTCCTTCTCCTGGAAGAGAAGACTAATAAAATTTCAGGGGCATTCCACATTCTCTTACTTATGGTCGTGTCTTTGATAAATAACCCTGGTCTCTCTCGAAATCTTTTCTTTCCTCCTCAAATATTTGTTTTTCTTTCTTTGCATTAAACACTTGTGTCTTCTCTGCAGCTTTCCGCGCCCCTGATTCTTCTGTATTATTTCCTTGGCTCGCTTTGTCTTCTCCTATAAAATCACCTCCTCTAGGGACTCTGGGATCCTCTCCGCGAGGTTCAACGTATATCAGTTTCACGTGCGGTTTTGCACCCCGTCTTTCCTGGAGCTTAGCCATCAATGTTGGACATTCCTTAATAATGTGTTCGAATTAGTTGCAGTAACTACACATGGTACAAGGCTTCTGAGAGTCCCTTGCCAAATGTCATGGCTGTGCGAAGTTATAACAAATTATTTTGCCTCTACCTCGACCCATACCTCCTCCTCGTCCTCTTCCTCTGAATCCACAACAAGGGTTGAAGTTTCCTCTTCCTGGAGAATTATACTGCATAGTGTTTCCTTCTTGCTGTACTTCACCTTGAATTTTGTATATATCCCTTAACCTTTCATGCATGAGGTCATAGGCCCTACAATCCCTATCATCATGCCCTACTGACTTACAGAACGTGTAATACAGATTTGTGGGTGTCTGAACATATTTTTGTAGGTAATAGCATTCATCAGGGTGATTTCTATTTCTACATACCTCGCACCATGGTAAGGTAACTTAATTTAAAGGACTCAGGGCTCCAGATGCAAAATACTCATGAAATAGGGGAAAGTGCTCCTTGTCATGGCCTTCTGATTTTCATATAATGCACCAGATATCTTCTATTTTATCGTTTCCCTTGTCTTTCTTCATATCTTCGACCTACAGAGATAAAATAGTTAGCTGACTCAAGATTTGTCTCATACCTGAGTTGGATTCTTCCATAAGGGTTTATTCTAGTTTCATGGTGATATCCAATGCCTCAGCCTGCGAAGCAATCTTCTGTTGCATCAGAGGGACTCTGATGTGCGGTAAGAGGGCAACAATGAACCCTTCCTTTTTCTGATCATCTGGGATCTGAAAACTCAAATGGCTTGTTAAGGTCTTAAACCTCTAATCAAACTCCCAAACAAGTTCAGTTACTTTCTGCTTGATTTCTTTTAGTTTTGTAATGCATTGCGATTCCGACTTAGGTTTCTTGAATTTTGTAATCAACGCAGTCTTGATCTTGTTAAGTGGTTTTGGCTAGATAACTCCTTGGACAAACTTCATGTATCAGCTCAGTGCACAGTCTCTCACGGTAATACTAAATTCATCTTGTTTAATAACTTCATCAGTGACATTCTTAATACTCCACACAACTTCACATAGAAACCAGTGTTGATCAGGATCTTCAAATCCATCTTCTCTGAAGGTGGGTAATCTCATCTCATCTGCAATAGATATTCCTAGGTTTCCTGACTGAGTATGTGGTGGACTTCTAGTGACAGTGCTCTGAGTTCTCTAGTCACTCTGATTACTCTGATTTCTTAATGATGCTAAAACAACAGGAGGAGTAATAATACTTACTTCAATAGTTTGCATAGTTCTTGAAGTTTTTGACTCTTCTCGGCGAGGCTCTTTAGTCTTTCCTTCTTCTTCCCTACCAGATTCTGAATGTTCCTCGTTTACCAGTTCTTCTTCCTCACCACTGTAAAACCCCTCATCTTGTACCAGTGGTTCATGGTTCTATTCGAACAAGTTCACCATAGGGACCTCTCTAAAGATTCTTCCACTGCGTGTATGTCCCACCTTTGCGTAGTTGTTGTTGTTTGAATTCTTGAACATTATATTTTCGATCGGACCAACTATTGTACCTTCAATATGTTCTTCTCATGCAATAGCATCTTGATCCTCAACTTCAAAAATTGTAAAAAAAATTCCTCTAGGTCCCTTGAAGAAGTATATCTCTGCTTGACTATACGATTCTACTCTATCAACAACAAACTCAGTGATATATCCTCCAATGGTGCTATCGAACCAGTGATCTACTACTCTCGACGTGGTGTTATCAACTCTCTTGACCTTCTTGATCAGTTTCGACGTCCAAACCACAGGTGGTCTAGATCTGATCTCAAACTGGATGTATGCTAACCTAGATAGCCACTAGTATAACTCCTAATATTGAATTCCTCCAAAGAAAATCTCATGTATATCAGTAAAGATATACCTTCCCAACCAGTCCTCAGTGCTAAGCTTAGGTTTATTTTTCTGGGCTCCTGTGAAGTCCTTTTCTTGGTCTTCTATCCACTTATGAATCTTTGTCTTCGATGGAATCCACCTTGTCATTCCCTCAAGAAAATTCTGGTTCTAGCAATGGAACCATTTGTTGGCACAGGAGCAGACCCAAGGTTCATCTCCAAGAGCACACCAACAATCCCTAACTACTATCCCTTTTAGCAACACCTGCGAGGAAGATGCAGTCTCACCCGAAGTAGCTATGGGGGGTTGCAGGACATAGATGTCTACAACCAAGAGAATACAAAGTGGATCCAATACAAGAACAACACAACATCTAGATGTCAGTTATCAACTTAGTCCTACCTCACACATTTATCTGTCAAATATAACAAAGTAATGGAGTAAAAGTATGTCAAAAACAAGAGAACGCCACATCAATCACACACAACACCAATATATACATGGTTCACCCTCTCCCTAGGGCTACGTCCACAAAACTGTGATTTATAATATATTAAGATGAAATCATACAGTTCTTATCTGCACTCTTAGCTATCAAATAGTCTCTCTTTCTCTCTTCTCTCTGTCTTCCCTCCCTGCACACCCAATGGCAGGGTTGTTCTTCACACCCAACTGAAGATCTTACAACAAAGACTTCCCTCACTTCTCAATGTTTCTCTCTCTCACTACAATAATCACTCATAACAATAACAAACTTGGGACTCTTCACTAAACCCTCTTCCCTTATCTAGGTTCTTATTTATACATTACAATGACTCACCAACAGCCTTAGGCCAAAACCTAAGTGTCAAAACCCTAGATATCAAAACCCTAGGTGTCTAAAACCCTAGGTCAAATTGACCCCCATTTTCAGGGTTTCACCAACCTGTCTTTCCTTCCTTCTCACGCGGTGCTCCAAAGCATCCAAAGGTGGATTTTTCCACTTGTTGAGTTGTCCACGATCTTTCTTCCTTGTTGATCTGTCATCCTCGATATCCTCATCCAACGACTTTCTTTCTCTTACTTCGCTTTGTCTTTTCTGCTCTTCTGCTCACTTCGACCCAGTATCAATCACTGTGTCTTCTGCACAGTTCACATTCCTTCTTTTCTACCTTAATATTCTCTTACTTCCATACCTAAGGGCCAACATGTCTAAACAAAATCATCTTCTAAACTTTAAAATAACTCTCATCCTAACCATCGAAGTTTGCTAAAAAGATGCCACTTTGTTCTATTGGTTGTTGCCATTCTTTTGGGTGGTTTACTTGTGGATTTTTGTGGTTATATTTATTGGCTATAAAGTTTTTTTTATAAATCCATAATACTGCAATAATAACTCTGTAATACTAGTTTACATCATCCTTTATTAGTCACTAAAGTCTTGTTTTATCACTCTTGAGATATACTAGTTATTGTTAGATAGTCTCTTGCTTTATTACTTGGACTTCTGGTGACTCATTAGCATATTTTTTCTATCAATTTATTGCTTATATATATCATTGTATATTGTTGATAACAAGGAAAGAAATATTTTCTTGCTTGTCCATCATATATATGGGCTTGTATTATTGTCTTTCTTTGTGTCTCTGGTAGGTACAATAACCTTCAGTTGGTGCAAAATCCTTTGGCAACCCTCTCCTATCACATTTCCATTTATACAAACCCTTTTTACCTTATTAACTAGACCTATAGGGTATAAATTCATTCATTCTCCCACTTTCCATATCCATCACCTAAGGGTCACCAGGATCCCCCCTTGAGGTAATCACTTCACCTCTAAAGTGACGGGAATACTTATCTAAGGTGACAGTGGGTGGGTATTATCCTAGTTGTTTCCATATTGTGGTTTGGTTTAGGCTTTGAAAAACCTACATTTTGCATGATAACATTTTGGTGTCATTTTCGGAGAGGATTTTGAATCATATTTCATGCCCTAACGACACTTTGGAAAGCTTTGATCCCAAATCCTTTACCCCTATCTTGTCAAGCAACTCCACTTGAAGGATGTTTCCCTTCCACCCTTGATGAGATCTTTTTGAATCTCATATGGAGATTCCACCTTCCAAGAACCCACCCTTTCCTCATTTCCCCATTTCCTTCCTTTGACAAACCTCGATCTCATTTGGAGACTCCATTGAAGTATTTATCCAAGTGATGGAAAGATGTCTCCGTGGTGTTTTCATGAGGCATACAAAGCCTTGGATGTTCAATCTGTTTATTGGTATCCAAATAAATGCCCAATGAAATAGTTGATTCGTTTTCCTAAGTTCGATGGTGATATATCCTCGGTTGTTGCACATGTCGTCAAGTTTGTTGAATTCATTATACACTGCAACATAGAACAAGAAGATGTGATTGTGTGGTTGTTTCTCTTATCTCCTAAAGAAATGCAACGAGTTTGGATCAGATATTCTTGCATCCCCAAAATTATTTCTTGTTCATTAATCCTTATACGAGACTTTTTCGAGCATTGGGGCCCTAGAAATTAGAATCTTGAAGATATTATTCAATACCTTGAGGACGTTCTCTGGGGATATTCGTTTCTTTTAGAAATTATTGAAGGTTTGAAAGAAACTCTTCTTCTAAAATATGAAGAAAGAAACGATGAGGAAGAAGATATTGAGGATGATAGTAATGAGGAAAGTTTCGAGTGACTCAAGGAAAACATACAGGAAGAAAATGATTTATGTGAACAATTACTTGAAGATTGCCATAATTGTTGGATTACTGAGAGGGGGGATGAATCAGTAATAGATATTTTTAATCCTTTTAACCATAGTATGCAAGTGTTATTTATCGTTATGATCAATATAGAAATATCATCCAATAAGTGAAGAGTAAATAAACCATGAACAAATGAATAATCATACACATATACAGTACACCAATATGTTTTTACGTGGAAACCCAATGAAGAAGAAAACCACGGAATGGTTTTTCTTATTTTTCTTTAAGAATTACATTCATTGGAAGCACCAACTTCCTTTGTTTTCTAGTTGCAACTAGAAAGAAGCTCTGACCCCCTATTTTCAGGCTACAACCTGAGGGAAGCTCCAACTCCCCAATTCTTTGGATACAACCAGAAGGAGCCTACAACCCCCTATGTTCTTTGGATACAACCAAAAGGAGGCTACAACCCCCTATGTTCTTTGGATACAACCAGAAGGTGGATACAACCACCTATCCTTTCCTCGTCCAACCACCCCAAAATATAAGTGCCAAATGTAGAAATTGAATATGTCACTGTCACAACCTGTTCTGTCAAATATGTCATTGAGAAACATCTCATTGTATACTCATCCACCAATCTGATCTGATCACATATACCTCAAACATTATACCACTAGTTTGTAACTCAAACCATGTACTAGAAACTCACTATTATACAACATCTATCTGTACCAATAACTTCAACAAAATACCTCAACAAAAATCCCTCAAACATGAACCAATACTAAACTTCAGTAGATCTTCCTCAGATCAACTCTACAGCAAGCCGTAAACTTCCAAGAGGGAATCCAATAGATTTACAAAGCAAACCCTCAACCAAATTCGTAAATTCAACACTACACAAATGAAAACGATACATTTTTCTTCTTGTAACATTATGTTGTCGTGGTTTTGTTGCCTTGATTCTACTGCCACGATTTTTCTGGAGTGATTTTTCTGCCACGGTTTTTCTACTACACTTTTTCTTCCGCGGTTTTTCTGTCGTGGTTTTTCTGTCGCACTTTTCTTGCCACGATTTTTCTACTACACTTTTCTTGTCGTGATTTTTCTACCGCAATTTTCTCTAACAATAATACCTGCCCAAATAACATTCCACAAAATAGATTCAATAGGTGCTAATGGGAGAGCCTTTCTCTCTTATTTATACTTCCACGTAGCTTCCTCAAGGGGTTACCTTCTAACCAAATTAACCTACTTGCCTTATTTTAGGGCTAACCCACTTCTAACCACTTGTCCACTTATAACTCACTTTTCTACAAATAGTAAATTCTCCACTTCTGGTTGCAACTAAATTATTATTTAATTAATTTCTTTTGCAACCACTTTGACTTATCCATAAATAGTAAACTCACCACTTCTTGTTGCAACCACTTTATTATTTAAATAATTTCTCTTTGCAACCATTTTGACTACTTTATTATTTAAATAATTTATCTTTACTCACAACTTCTTGTTGCAACTAACTTTTCTATAATTAGTCAATCATAACTTATTTTCCCTTAACTAACTTCTTGTTGCAACCACTTTCTTATTTAATTTATTTCTTGATGAAACAACTATACCATGATTAAATCCTAGTTACCATCAATTTGACTAGTACACTTCTTCAAGGAGCTTCTAGAATAACCAACTTCTTTAACCTTCTGGGGGCTTCTAGATAACTCATGAGGGTTCTCCAACTTCATATGGCCATAACTCTCTAACTGTGAGGAGTTATGTGATGCTACACATATCACCGAAAATGGCATGACATATACTATCCATCTAGAATAGTCTTACCTATAAATTTACAGATCTTCATGCATTTATAACACAAACAGATTTAGGTCCCTTACCCATGCCTTTGTGCTACCAAAATTCGCTACCGGACTTCTACAATGGCTGACATCAATCACTAAGGGTTGACATAAATCTACAATATCACTCTCCAAGGGTTGACATCAATGACAACAAACCCAATTAATCAACAATCTCCCCCTTTTGCATTGATGGCAACACTCTGATGCAATATTGAAGTCATATTGTTCATGCTCCCCATCTGACCATTGATCCCCCTAGAACCATTCTTATGTTCTCTCTCTCCAAGAATCTAACTCTCTATCTTGCATTTGATAAATATCTCCCCCTTTGACATCAATAGAAAAGGTAACTTCCCATTCGGGGCTACTCCCCCTAACTAAACTTTCCTTGGGGATGCTCCCCCTGACTGAACACTTCCTGAAACTACTTCCCCAACCTGAATTGTCCTCTTTACGATGCTTCCTCGTGTAAATATAAGACATATAAGATAATCGTTCAAAAGCATTCATTTTGGAGTAGAAATTACTCTGAGTCTCTTGCAAATATACTCAAAGGCTTGGACCCTTGGAAGTAGTTTTGTAAATATATATGCCACTTGTTATTTTGTTCCCACATATTCAACTTTGATGTTATTCCCTGCAACCTATTCCCAGAGAAAGAGATACTTGATTGGAATTTGCTTCTTCTTGGAGTGCATCACCGGTTTCTTTGAGATATTGTTGGCGCTTGTATTATCACAATAGATTGGAATGGGCTCATCATACTCAACTTGTATATCTGTCAGAGTTTGTTTCACCATAGAACCTGTGCACAACATGTTGTTGTTGCAATATACTATGTTTCGGTTGTAGATAATGATATCGATGGTTGTTTCTTGTTTAGCCAAGATATCAAACACTCACTTAAGTAGAATGTTGCTCCACTAGTGTTTCGTCGGGCATCAATGCAGCATGCTCAATTTTCATCTGTGTAAGCAATAAGTGATAGATCCTTTCCTTTTGGATACCATAATCCAAACTCTTATTTTCCCTTCAGATATCTGAAAATCCTCTTCACTACTAAGACATGTGATTACTTTGGTGTTTCTTGAAATCATGCCACATGTTCAACTGCCTGCATTACATCTGGTCTGGATGTTGTCACATATAGTAAGATACCAATCATTGAGTTGTAATGCCTCTGGTCTGTAGACTTTGAATCATCATCTTTGCTCAAATTGCAACCGATTTGCATAGGATTGTTAACTAGTTTTCAATCTTCCATTCTGAACCTCTTTAGCATTTCTCTGATATACTTAGTTTTAGAAATAAAAATTCATTGGTTTCTTTGGCATATCTAAAGACCCAGAAAGAAGGACAGTTCTCCAAGTAATGAAATTTCAAATTCATGTTGCATATCCTATGCAAATTTATGGCTTAACCTATCATCATCACTTCCAAAAATAATATCATCAACATCAACTTCAATTAATAAAATACTATATTGAGTTACCTTGATGTAGAGGTTGTTGTCTACACTTCCTTTTTTGAACCCTGCCTGCTATAGATATTTATCCAGTTTAGAGTACCATGCTCTAGGATCCTGTTTTATACCATACAAGGCCTTCTTCAACCTACACACATAATCTTCATTCTCTGACAGTTGAAATCCTTCTGGTTGTTCAACGTAGACTTCTTCTTCAATTTCCCCATTCAGAAAGGATGATTTCACGTCCATCTGATACACTTTAATATTCTTGGAGCATGCATAAGCTAAGATCAAACGGATTGATTCCATTTTGGAAACTGGGGAAAACGTCTCTTCAAAGTCGATCCCTTCAACCTGTGTGTATCCTTTACATACCAATCTAGATTTGTTCCTTGTAATTTATCCATGTTCATTCAATTCATTTATGAAAACCTACTTTGTGCTAATCAGATTCTTGTACCTTGGTCTTGGAACCAATTCCCATGTGTCATTCTTCTCTATTTGATCCAATTCTTCATTCATGGCCTTTTTCCAGAATTCATCATTGTTGACCTATTCAAAATTGTTTGGTTCAATCATAGATAAGAGTGCTACATGCAGTTGTCCTGGTGAACGAATTCTTCTTCTAGTCTCAACTTCTACATTCCTGTTTCCGATAATCTGATCTAAAGGATTATTCTTTTGTACTCATTTGCTAGGTGTCTTTGGAGGCACTTGTTGAACTTTCTCTTCTGCTTCTGTCTAATATTCTTCATCTTCCCCTTCTACTTCTTCTTCATCATTTGATTCTTCTTCATAAACATGTTCCACTGATTCCTTTTCTTCTTCCTTTAATTTGCGTCCACTTGTTTCATCATTGTTACATTGATGTTTTCCACAACTTTGTTGAGCCTTAGATTGTAACACTTGTATGATTTCCTTGTACTTGAGTAACCGATAAGTACGCCCTTTTCCACACGAGAGTCAAACTTTCCCATTCTGCCATATTCTCTTTTGATGTAGCATTTCCGTTCAAACACTCTGAAGTGCTTCACATTTTTTGGTCTTCCTTTCCATAGCTTGTAGGGATTGTTTTCACTGTTATTTCTGAGCATTACTTTATTTTGAATGTGAATTGTTGTATGCACTACATGTGTCCAAAAAACATCTGTCAATTTAGAATCCATTAACATTGTTCAAGCCATTTCTTGTACTATCATGTTCTTTCTTTCAACAACTCCATTTTGTTGAGGTGTCCTAGCAATAGAAAATTACCTTTTTTATTCCATGCTTGGTGCAGAAATCCATAAATTCCATTGAAGTAAACTCTCCCCCATTATCAGATCTCAAACATTTGATTTTTGAATCCATTTCATTTTCAACCATTTCCTTGTAAACCTTGAAGTTTTCAAATTCTTCCAACTTATTCCTGAGAAAGAAAACTACAGTCATTCTTGTGTAATCATCAAATAACAACATAAAGTATTTCTCACCTTTTAAATCATTTTTTCTAGTTGGTCCAACTATATCAGTATGCACAATTTCCAGTGGTCTTGTCATTGAGTATTCCTTTGATTTGAACCTAGTCTTTGTTTTCTTTCCTCGTTGACAATGCTTACATAATGTGTTGGTTGGTTTCATGATCTGGGGAATTTCTCTTACTGCTTACTTTTTTCTAACTTTGACGAGGTTATCAAAGTTTATGTGACCCATTATTTTATGCCATAGCCAACCTTCATATTTATTTCCTAGACAACACTTTTCATTTCCAATTTCACTTAATACATATATGTTGCTTGAAGTTCTTGCAACTGTTGCAATCAATTTTCTTGAACCTCTTTTTCTTATCTCGCACTTATGTGAATCGAATGTAAGTTTATGAACTTGGTCAAACATTTGACTTACACTTAGAAGATTATGTTTCATATCATCCACTAGTAGAACATTTTATTCCCTGGTATTCTTGTTTCCAATTTGGACTGTGCATTTTCTAATGATTCTAGCTAAGTCATCATTTCCAAAAGAGACTAATCCATATTTTTCCTTTCTTAATGTAAGAAACATGTCTTTATCACCTATCATGTGTTTTGAACAACCATTGTCAACCTACCAACCATGTTTCTTGTGTTTATCTTGTAGAACAACTGTCCATTCTTCATTGTTAAATTGATCCTGCTTTCTTATCCATATTCTCTGTTGAGGTTCATGTCTATGATTGTTGTTATTTTGTTGTGATTCTTTAGGAGGGACTGTCATTCTACAATCTTTGGCCATGTGTCCAAAGTTGTTGCATTTGTAGTATTCCACTTCAGTTCTCCATGATTCAAACATGTTGTAGCTTCTTCTCTGTGTTTCATTAGGTCTTATTGGATAAGCATTTTGTGCATGAATTTCAAAGTTGTTTTTTTTCCTTCTATTAGCTCTGCAATTTACAACTTTATGTCCAAAATTATTACATGCATAACATAAACCAAAAAAAAAAAATTGATACCTGGGAGTTGAAGATCTTCTGAAAGGATTTACTCTAATGAATCCTTATTCATCCTAATGCCTGCTTGTTTATGGTTGTTGTTGATTTTGAAATATGACTCTTCTAGGTGGAGGAGTGTCCCTATGATCTTCCCTATAAAACTTTGTGTCTCCTTAATTTTTTATGCATAGCTTATTGGTTGTGTTTCTTTATCTATGGTTTTGGATATTGAGCCTCTTTCTGTCTAATTGTATCCTAGCCCAAACTTGTCATGATGTGGCCTTTGAATCTTGACAATATTATCCAAAACCTTTGAATTGTTCTACATATTCTTTTATTAAAGGTCTTTTCTCAATGTAACAACCTATGCTTCCAAATTTCCAATGATCCTCTCTTTTTCTTCCAGTTGTTCTTTGACTACTTCTTCGGTTATTTTTTATTCTTCTATTTGAACCTTTAATTTAGTGATCATATGTCCTAGTTATTCATAGTTTGAATTCTGAATGTCTTCTTTCTTGTCTAGTTATGCCTGGAGTTTCTTGTTTTTCTTCTTTTCTCTTTTTATAACTTCTATAGCACTCAACAGTGCTTCTCTACAATCAACTTTTGCTTCTTCATACTCATCTTCGGTGTCTTCCTTATCACTGTCTTCTATTGCCATGAATAGAACTCATTTTTTCTCACTTTCACTAACTTCATCTTCTTCTGATGAGGAGCAGTCTTCTTTGGTGGAAAAAAATTTCTTGAAGAATTTTTTTTTTGGTTCTTTTTCATTTATATGTTTATTTGTTGTTTGAATCATCCTCTTCATGTCTTTTTTTTTTCTTGTGAGGACATTTGTTAGAAAAATGACCAATACCATCACAGTTAAAAAAAATCAATGGAAGCTTACATTTATATATGTCGTCAATTCCCTTTTTCAATCTTCTAACAAAGTTGGCCACTTCTTCATCATCTTCTGAGATGCCATTGTTGATGCTATATTATTTTTCCTTTTTCTTTCCATTTTTCTTTGACCTTTTGGATTCTTTGAATGTTGCTTCTTCTATACCTGTATTTTCCTGTTCAGTTCTCATTTCATAGGCTGTGAAGATTCCATGTAGTTCATCCATGCTTATTGAGTCTAGATCTGCTCTTTCTTCTAGTGTTGAGATCTTAGGATCAAATCTCATTGGAAGAGATATTAATACATTTTGAACAATTACATATTCATCAACTTCTTCTCCTAATCCTATGATTGCATTCATTGTTTCATCAAATCGTAAGAATAAATCTGCAATATTATCATCTTCCTTCATCTTTGGATGTTCGAATTGACCTCTGTAAGTTTGAAGCTTTGTTGCTTTGACTTTTTAATCTCCTTCATAAATATTTTGAATTTTGTCCTAAATCTCTTTAGCGGAGCTACAACGTATAACTTTGGTATATACTGAATCACAAAGACCATTCAGAAGTGCATTTGTGGCTTTTGAATTATTTACACTGAGTTTCTTTCCATTGTCATTTGTTGGTGGAAATGTTGGTTCTTTGTATCCATCTACAACTGATTGCCAAACCTCAAATCCCTGTGCTTGTACATATGTTTTCATCCTTCTGCTCCAGAACGTATAGTTTTGTCCATCAAACTACAGTATTCCATTTTTATACATATGTTTTCTCTCCATGATCTACCTTTCAATGGTTAAACTGATTTCTGAAGGAACCCGCTCTGAAACCAATTGTTGGATTACTGAGAGGGGGGGTGAATTAGTAATAGAGATTTTTAATCCTTTTAACCACAATATGCAAGTGTATTTATCTTTATGATCAATATAGTATTATAATCCAATAAGTGCAGAGTAAATAAACCATGAACAAATGAATAATCATACACATACACAGTACATCGATATTGTTTTATGTGGAAACCCAATGCGGGAGAAAACCACAGAATGGTTTTTCTTATTTATCTTTAAGAATTACATTCATTGGAAGCACCAACTTCCTTTGTTTTCCAGCTGCAACTAGAAGGAGGCTCTGACCCTCTATTTTCGGGCTACAACCTGAGGGAATCCCCAACTCCCCAATTCTCTGGCTACAACCATAAGGAGGCTACAACCCCCTATGTTCTTCGGCTACAACCGGAAGGTGGCTACAACCACCTATCCTTTCCTCGTCCAATCACCCTGAAATATAAGTGCCAAATTTAGAAACTAAATATGTCACTGTCACAACCTATTCTATCAAATTTGTCACTGAGAAACCTGTCACTATATACTCATCAACCAATCTGATCTGATCACATATACCTAAAACACCATACCACTAGCTTGTACCTCAAACCATGTGCTAGAACCTCACTATTATACAACATCTATCTGTACCAATAACTTCAGCAACATACCTCAACCAAAATCCCTCAAACATGAACCAATATTAAACTTCAGTATATCTGCCTTAGATCAACTCTACAGCAAGCCCTAAACTTTCAAGAGGGCATCTAATAGATTTACAAGGAAAACCCTCAACCAGATTCATAAATTCAACACTACACATATGAAAACCATACTTTTTTCCTCTTGTAGCGTTCTGCTATCGTGGTTTTTCTATCGCGATTCTATTGTTGTGAATCTGCTACTGCGATTTTTCTGTCGTGATTTTTCTTCCGCACTTTTTCTACCGTGTTTTTTCTTCCATGGTGTTTCTGCTGCACTTTTTCTACCATGATTTTTCTGTCACACTTTTCCTGCTACGATTTTTTTGTTGCACTTTTTCTATCGCACTTTTCCTACCACACTTTCCTTACCGCACTTTTTCTGCGGCACTTTTCTCTATCAATGATAACTTCCCAAATAACATTTCACAAAATAGATATCCAATGATATTCAATAGGTGCTAATGGGAGAGCCTTTCTCTCTTATTTATACTTCCATGTAGCTTCCTCAAGGGGTTACCTTCTAACCAACTTAACATACTTACCTTATTTTAGGGCTAACCCACTTCTAACCACTTTTCCACTTCTAACTCACTTTGTTACAAATAGTAAATTATCCACTTCTATTTGCAACTAAATTGTTATTTTATTAATTTCTTTTGCAACCACTTTGACTTATCCATAAATAGTAAACTCACCACTTCTTGTTGCAACCACTTTATTATTTAAATAATTTCTCTTTCAACCACTTTGACTACTTTATTATTTAAATAATTTATCTTTACTCACAACTTCTTGTTGCAACTAACTTTTCTATAAGTAGTCAATTCATAACTTATTTTCCCTTAACTAACTTCTTTTTGCAACCACTTTATTATTTAATTTATTTCTTGATGCAATACCCATGATTAACTCCTAGTTACCATCAATTTGACTAATACACTTCTTCTAGGAGCTTCTAGAATAATTGACTTCTTTGACCTTCTAGGGGCTTCCAGATAACTCATGAGGGTTCTCCAACTTCATATGGTCATAACTAACTAACTGTGAGGAGTTATGTGATGTTCCACATATCACTGGAAATGGAATGACATATACTATCCATATAGAATAGTATTACCCGTAAATTCATTGATCTTCATGCCTTTATACCTCAAACAGACTCGATTCCCTCACTCGTGCATTTGTGCTACCGAAATCTGTTACCGGACTTATCCAAGGGTTGAGATCAATCACTAAGGGTTGACATCAATCTACAATATCACTCTCCAAGGGTTGAAATCAATGACAACCAACCCAATTAATCAACAATAATAAGGACTTCATGGTCAAGTTTTATGTGCAAAGAAAGGAAGAGTACAACGTCGTCCTTCAAAATTATGAGAGGAAGCCTACGCTTAACATGGCGTGGGATATTTCCATTTCCTACTTCGGAGTAAAGTCATTGTGTAATGATGTGACAAAAATTTACAACTGCCAAGAAGGCCTTCCATCTCAGGATCGGTCCTTTTTTATTCCCGAAGAAGTCTGCAAACTTGTTAGAGATCAATATCAGGATGGTGAATTCTTTGATGATAAAGACTTGGTTAAAGAGAAAATCCATGAAGAAAGTTGCCAAGAAGAAGAAGACCCTAATGAAGTGTAAAATCCAAATAATAAGAAGGATACATTGGCATCCGTGTTCCCACTTGATGAACATGAATTCATTCATCCTTACTTTCCTCCTACATATGAAGATGAAGAAGTGATTAGTGTCGATGATGCAAATTCTTTTGTGAAAGACCTCTCTGACCTCGATGATATACACATTGATGTTTTCATATGGGTTGGGATACATAGATGGGATGTGGGTTTCTTCATTATTGATGAAGATCCCATTTACGACATTGAAACTATCTCTCAAGAAAAAGGGGTTGAGTGGTCATCTTCAAAGTACTGGTCTTCGAGCACATATGATTCAATTCTTTGGAATCCAAATGATGACATGGTTATAGACTTGTTTCATCCATTTGAAGATAAATTGTTGCAATGTGCCCACGATGATTCTCATCCATACATTGAGAGTTGTGATGAGTATATTTTCGTTGACCCGAGCTTGTTCAATGAAGATTTCAAGCCACTCTCGTGCTCATATTTTGATCGACACCATATCATGGCCAACCCAGAAGAGTCTAGGGCTCATGCTACCAAACATAAGTACTTTCATATTGAGACTTTTGGCACAAATTTGTAGATAAAGAAGCGACATTTTCTAATACCAGGAGAAGAGTTTTTCTATGGACCTAAAATTGTGCCTTACCCCATTTCCTCTTGTTTGGAAAATCATCAGGTTTTCTTGGATCCATTATATCCTCTCAATATTCGGGAAGTGGTGACATTTTGAGAAAAGACAAAGAACAAGCCCTTGCGGATAAAGAAATCATTCAAGAAGGTCCTACAGATTTGTTGACACTATATCTTTTTGAAACATATCATAGATTAAATTCCCTATGTGCTATGATCGCAGAGAAATATGGTTTTAATGATGAAGAATACTTCCATGAAATGCATCATGTTGAAGATTCGCTTGAAGTCACCCTGATTTATGTTCTTGCTACATGGAGACAAGGAGATGTTCAATTTCATTCATATAGATAAGCCATCTTCAACATACGATATTCCCATTCAGAGATGGATCGATCAAGCTTGTGGATGTTCTTTCCAACAAAATTTCCTCCCTCCCACCCATCTCCATGAGTTTCATTTCATGATTGATTATATGTCTATTTATGTTCATGATTATTATGTGCTCAACTTATCATTGTTGTATTTTATGATTAAGCACAGGGGGAGATACCTTGATGAAACTATGAACATATGGTTTCTCTAGTTGTATGACTTCACCTGACATCACCTATCACCAGATCTTCAGGGCCCCAAAGCCCCAGGAAAGTCGGTAGGTCATCCTGTTTTATTTTCATTTTCATTTTGATACTCATGATAGCTTAGCTTCATTTCATATTTCATTTTTCTCTACTTGCATATTTCTTTCATCATATTTCATGTTTAGTTTAAAAAAAATTGAAAAAATGAAAAAAAAAAAAAAAAAAAATCTAGATTAGTTTTCATTTTTTGTTTTTAGTTTTGATTTATATGGACGAAGGGTGACAGAACCACCCTAGATTTTACAGTTTTATGTTTCAGTGTAGGAACAGTTCCACCAGGATATGTTATGGTTATCATGCACTCTACGGCGAATACATGTCCCCAAGTAGGAGCCAGATGTTATCCCCAATTCCTAGGGATAACTAAGGAGATCATGTCTCGAGGCCCTCAAGTTGCATACATGGAGTACCGAAAGATAGCTTGACCATAAGTGTCCACTTGCACAGACAGATACCCACCTCACCACCATAGTTTTGGGTTCATCATGAGGGTATCGACCACATCAGATGGCTTCCGGAAGAGATTGAGTCTTTCTCCATGAGGTACAAGTCATGCATTATGGTGAGTATCCTTTCAATATTTGAGGCATTTGAGTTTGTTACATTTTAAACTTATTTTGATTGTGTAACGTCTTCTTGGAAATTATTCTCTTTGCCTTGTTTCACCTTGGTGGTTGACATTGCGCCCTAGTAAGTGGGTCACCCTTAGGGATAGGTTTTCTACTAGAAATTCCACTTGACGAGTCATCATGCCATTCCCGACCATACTTTTCACTTTCCACACATTTTCCCCTCATCTTCTTACCTTTTGGGATTTACGGATGTACTGACCCAAGAATGGGTTTTCCCTCATTTCATGGGAAGAAGGGGTTGAAGGCCCAGAGGCTTGTAGATGAAAAAAGATAAAATCCAAGCATGAACCTTCTAGATGCTCGCCCAAGGATCCCAGGGACAAAGAAATATCTCTCATAAGAAATTGTTGGGACCTGTGAAAAATAACTAATACAAAATTCCAACCAAGGTGGAGCATGTGTGGGAAATGTTTTCCATGCTTAGGTAGAAGCCCCACACATTATTTTCAACTTGGGGAAGCATGATGTGACCATTTTTCATGATTAGGTAGAAGCCCCATATTGGCTTCAACTTGGAAACATCTTAAAGAAACAAAAGGCAATAAATGGGCTCAGAAAAAGGTTGCATTAAAAACAAAGTTGCAACACACCCTATACAAAGCCACCCAAAAATGACATACTACAATCCCTTGTATGTCATGAACCCCATAACCAAAATTATTTCCACCATCCATGTCACTTTGTCCACATGACTTAGAGAGGGGTCCACTTGGGAAACACTCCTAAACTTGAGGTATGATTCACCCAATAGGTCACTTTGTCAACCCTCCCATACCTAAACTTGGAAAATTGCATAGGGTCTTGGAGCACTTGTTTATTTTGATGAGGTGGTTTGGATGTACATGCTTAGATGGCTCTTTTATTCATTTTATTTACTTACCATGATGCATTTGACTTGAGATCCTTGGAGGGTGTATTCATTGTCTTTGCAGGACCTATTTGGTGGACAAATTTGGAAGAACAAGCCTAGCTTGGGCTTCCTTGGATCTTGAATCCCACAGGTTGGATACCATGGCCCACAAACCAGATGATGATGACAACATTTGGAGGATTGAGAGACATCCTAGAGGACCTCACCCATGCCCCTACTAGCCCAACATTTTTCCTTTGGAGGCCAAAACGTCATATTTGGAGGGCTTGATGTTATGCAAGGGTTAATAGGGTTTTGGTGGTGATGAGGACACATGGTATGATTTTGAGGAAATATTCCTTGGGTCATGGAGGAGAGGCTTGTATTTTGTACATGTGGCATTTGGAGTCCTAGCCCATTCATCGCCAACCCAACGATTTGCTTCAAAGTGCCAAAATGTTGCCCTAGGAGGTTGATGTCTTACTTTTAGGGTTTATTTCATGTACAAATTATGAATCAAATATTATTATTATGTAAAAAGTGAAAAGTAAAGGAAAGCTTCACTCCTTACTTTGTGGTTTACCCTTGTATTGATCGGAATTATTTTCAGCACGAAATGAGATCGAAGATATAATAAAGAAATGCACAGAGATATCGCAGATATTCAATAATATAACAGAAATATATCAGAGATGCAACCATAAACACAAATATACAGTAATACACTATTTCTATTTATGAAATAAATGTACATAGACTGTAAAATACAGAGTGAAAGACTCGATAGAATGGTGGCAGCTTATCTCTGAGAAGAGATGTGACGGCTACTCGCATTCGCAAGAAGATAATTACAATGAGGCTCTGAAGGCCTTTTTACCATAAACCAGAATTCCAAAAACCCTATGCATCCAAAATCATAACCCTAGGAGATGAAGCGCCAAAATTCATGTGGGCCCCGTTTGGGTAAGTTGGTGTATCAACTTCCCGGGGTCGTAACTTTTGCATCCGATCTTCGTTTTAGGCGTGTGATAGCCTGTTGGAAAGGTATCATCGAGGAGATTCATTTTCGGGGATCAATAATGAATTTGGGTATCATTGAGAACCTCAATATTGAAAAACCTTCATTTGGGCCCTCAAAATGGCCCCGGAAGTTAAAAACTGCTAAAAATAGTAAATTGTCAAATTTGCTAGAAAACTATTTTGAGCCAGTCAGAAAAGGTGGGTGGCCACCAATATCCACCTGGATCAATCCTCCCTCCTTAGGAAACAATGGTCTCCATTGCGTTGAGTTCTCGGGGGAGAGGGAAAATCATTTGTTGAATCTGCATCTTGGTGAGTTGCTTGCCTTGTTGGAGACGTCACGATGCTCAGTTTTTGGAAGTCTGTCATGAACCTATTGAGGATGAGGCTATTCAACAAGTCGAGCTACATGAGAGGACGATGTGAAGAAGGAATCTTTTCGCTTTTATGCAACCTTGTCGGCCTGCTTATGTTGGATAGAAGGTGCTTGGGCCGAAGATGTAGTGGTTGTAGTGTCCTTTTGTTCCCCTTTTGAACAGATTGTGAAGAAGCTGAATTTTGCAGTATGAGATACTACCTTGCGGTGCTTTTTAAGTGGAACAGTAGTCAGAACTACCTCTGGTATTCTGTAGAGATGACTCCCCAAAGAAACAATGACACTGTAGGGTCGAGACTCATAAACAACATGGCGCTTCCACATATATGGTTGGCCCAAGAGAACATCACATACATCCAGTGGGGAAACATCACATAATACATCATCCTTGAAGGGTTGGATGCTATATGACAATCGACATTGTTGGCTGACACGGAGATCTCGTCCTTGGTGAAGCCACTCGATGTTGTATGGTTGCGGGTGTGGTGTTGTCAACAATCCCAACTGTTTGACGACCTCTGTTGAGATGATATTCTTCTGGCTTCCGCTATCAACAATAAAATGCAGCGAGGTCCCCTTCACCCACATCTATGAATGAAAAAGGTGCTCCCCCTCTTTAGGATCTGTTGGTTCTTCTGGTTGAATTGTTGCGGTCGTGACAATAGAAGTGGGGTCTATGTCAATGATTTGTCCTTTACCAGTATTTTTAGATTCATATTCTGAATTAGGGTTCGGCTCCTTGTCTTTGATCTCGGCCACCAATGACTGTTTTGAGTGACATTTCATCAGTTTTGTGCCAGGGGATTTTGTGGAAATCGCACCATTTTTCGATGTCCTTCTTTGTCTTCCTGTGACCCTTCTTTTCCTGTGTCTTGGACTAGTTTTCTGGAGACTGTTTGTTAGGGCTGTCTCTATCATACTTTGGTTGTTGCGGATTTGCAGACCCAAAATCCCGTTTGTTCTAGTGCTTAAATTTCTGCTCGATTTTGACAGCATATCGATAAGCAGCATCAAGTGATGAGATGTCCATAAAATCCATTTCAGTTTGGATGAATATGTGTAGAGCCCCACGGTATTTCAGAACCAAATGTCGCTCGAAGTCTTTGATACCCAGCTTGGTGCGCAAGGTATGGAAGGTATTGGTGAACTCTAGAACTTCTTGGCCCCTCTCTTGCCACAGTGTGGTCCATCTCATGTACTGGTCATCATAGTTGCCAACAGGGTAATACTCTTCCTTTACCTTATCCACAAAAAAATCCCAAGTGGGATCGGCCCCATATATTCCAGACTCCTCTATGGAACTTTGCTCCCAGTAAGTTTCCCACCAATGTTGAAATGAGGGAGAGATTTAAGGAGTGTGAAGGTGATATTTTCTTTGTCGGAAAAATTGTGAACAGAGAAATAACCTTCTAGCAGAGTTAACCATTTTTCTAGGGCTTCTGCATCTATCTGTCCTTCAAATACAGGAATATCAAAATTAACTTGTACCTTGAAAGGCGAGGTGCCTCCAAAGTGATCGCTTGATGAAGATCCACCTTATTCTATCGGCAGGCATTGAAGGATGTGGGAAAAATTCTCCATCATTTCGTCCCTCTGTCGCGTGAGAGCTTGCTCAAGCAACAGATTGATAGGACCGTCTGCTCCGTCATTTTTATTTTCTTTCGCCATTGAAGGTTTCTTGGGTGTGCGAGAGCGATTGTCTTCAAGAGATAAAAGATCGAGACCCAACTTTCTATATTCGTACCTCATTGGGGACATGCATTGAAAAAACGATCAAGAGCAGCCTTCTCTGATACCACTGATCCAAATTATTTTCGGCACAAAATGAGATCGGAGATCAAATAAAGAAATGCACAGAGATATCGCAGATATTAATTAATATAATAGAAATATATCAGATATGCAACCATAAAGACATATACATAGTAATACATGATTTCTATTAATGAAATAAATGTACAGAGATGGTAAAATACAGAGTGAAAGACTCGATAGAATGGTGGCAACTTATCTCTGAGAAGAGATGTGATGGCTACTCGCATTCACAAGAAGATGATTACAATGAGCCTCTGAAGACCTTTTTACCATAAACTGGAATTCCAAAAACCCTATACATCCAAAAACCTAACCCTAGGAGATGAAGCGCCAAAAGTCATGTGGGCCCCATTTGGGTAAGTTGATGCATCAACTTCCCGGGGTCGTAACTTTTGCATATGATCTTCGTTTTAGGCGTGTGATATCCCATTGGAAAGGTATCATCAAGAAGATTAATTTTAGGGGATCAATCATTCCTTTAGCTATTATTGATAACCTCGATATTGAAAAACCTTCATTTGGGCCCTCAAAATGGCCCCGGAAGTTAAAAACTGCTAAAAATAGTAAATTGCCAAATTTGCTAGAAAACTGTTTTGAGCCAGACGGAAAAGGTGGGTGGCCACCAATATCCACCTGGATCATGTATGTGGATAAATTATGTTTAGGAGGTTGATATAAATATAGATCATCCTCATTTCATTTTCATCATAACAAATTTTCACTTGGAGAATCATTCTTGGCTAAAATTTGTGCCCTCTTTGGGAAATTCTCTGTATCTCTCTTGGTTATAATCTCTTGTGATGGTTTTTCTTATGCTATTGGATGGACAAGTGATGTGCTATCTCTCTTGGAGTACATTTCTTTCTTTTATCGTGGATATTGCTTGGTTAAAGAAGGAGTTTATCTTGTTTGTGCTCGGACTAGGTAAGAAATCTATCTTGTTGCTTATTTTCTTGGTTACAAGTATAATTGTCTAAGATTCTTGGGGAATATAAGTGCATATAACCCCACTAAGGCCATCATTTTGTCTTGAAATAATTTTTTGCATAAAGGAATACTAGGAGGAGTAAAAGGGTTTACACCCTCCTAGGGTTTTCCTAGTTAGTTCAACTTGCCTTGGGGAGTAAAAAATCTTACACCCCCAAGGAAGTAGCTCAACTAACTCATTAATTTTAAACAATCCATAGCCAAATAGTTAAAGGCACTAGTCTATTGCATTGGAGAAATAAAATCATCGCATTGGGATATGTTCAATTATGAGATATTGGAATTGTCTGAATTGGAATCTTTTGTGCATGCTTAAGGTTGGCCAAGGCCACTAGGGCATATTGGTTCTCTAAGTAATTATTGATGTTGTAATAACCCTAACGCTACAGCCATTAGGGCTGCATAAAATCATCTTCTAAACTTTAAAATAACTCTCATCCTAACCATCAAAGTTTTCTAGAAAGATGCCACTTTGTTCTACTAGTTGTTGGCATTATTTTGGGTGGTTTACTTGTGTATTTTTGTGGTTAGATTTATTGGCTGTAATATTTTTTTTATACAGCAGTAAGGCTGAAATAATAACTCTTTAATAATGGTTTACATAATCCTTTATTAGTCACTAAATTCTTGTGCTATCACTCTTGAGATATACTAGTTATCGTTAAATAGTCTCTTTCTTTATTACTTGGACTTTTGGTCACTCATTAGCATCTTTTTGCTATCAATTTATTGCTTATATATATATATATATATATATATATATATAGATATAGATATATATATTTCATTGTATACTTCTGCTAACAAGGACAACAATCTTTGCTTTCTTTTCCATCATATATTTGGGCTTGTATTGTTGTCTTTATCTGTGTCTCGGGAAGGTATAGTTACCTTCAGTTGGTGCATAATCCTTTGGAAACCCTCTCCTATCACATTTCCATCTCTAATAGCCCTCTTTACCTTCTTAACTCAACCTCTTGGGGATACATTCATTCATTCTCACACTTTCCATCTCCATCACATAAGGGTCATCGATATTCCCCCCTTTAGTTAATCACTTCACCTCTAAAGTGACATGAATACTTATCTAAGGTGACAATGGGTAGGTATTATCCTATTTGTTGCCATATTTTGGTTTAGGTTGGGATTTCCCAACCTACAATTCGTGTGATAACATACCCTATTTAATGGGAAGAAGGGGCTAAAGGCCCATAGGTGTTGTAGTTGATAGAATATAAAAGCCATATTTTTTCCTCTAGATGCTTTCCCTAAGGTATTTATAGAAATGAAATGCTTCTCCATAAACAACCAAAGACCTTCAAAAAAAGAAAACACATAACTAATAAATGTCTTCCTTGTTGAGGGAATGCATTTGCGGTGTCTTTTACTTTCCTTACACATGGAACTCAATGTGTTCCTAGCTCTAAGTGGCATTGTGGTGCTCCTTACTTTCCACTGCACATAGCACTCAATGCTTTGGACCATAATAAATTAATGACAATAAAGGGCTTGGAAAAATATTGCATTGCAAATGAGGATACAACACACCCTCCACAAAATAACCCATAAATGAGACAATATGATCTATTGATACGTTAAGAACCCCATGCCCAAAAGTAATATCCCCATCCACCTCATATTCACTACATGACTTAAAAAGGGTATTCTTGGGAAACATCCTTGACTTCGAATTGATCTACCCAACATGGCACCATGAAAACCCTCCCAGACCTAAATTTTCCAAATTGTATATGGTCTTTGAGCATTTGTTTAGTTTGAAAAGGGGGGATTTAATGCACATGTTTGGGTTGTTCTTTTATTAAACGTGTCTTACTTGGCATGATACATGTGACTTGTGGACCCTTGGAGGGAATACATGTTTTTCTTTGTAGGACCTTGCCAAGTGTAGGCTATTCCATGGAGGAAATGTGTCATTTTGACCTTCATGGGGGGTTGAAAACCCCAAGGATGGACGCCACACCCCACAGGATGGGTAGAGGACCAGAGGACCCCAGAGCCATTGTAGACTTGAGATGATGGTCATTTCCTTTGGAGGCACTTGGACAAAACTAGATGATGACATCATATCCCATTGCACTTGGACATTAGCCTTTGGAAGCTCAGGACGTTACCCCCTAAGCCCTTAATGTCACTTGGAGGCTAGGGTTTGATGGTATTGATGGTTCGGAAAGAGAGTTGATGTGGTTTGAAGGAGGAATATTCATTTCATGCCACTCCAAAGCATTAGAAATGGGCACATGGCCTTTGGAGTCCCAACAACTTGCATCTACAGGTTCAATGTCTCAATTTTTGGACCTAGCATCACCCTTTTAGGGCACGACGTCACCCTTCTAAGGGATTTACTTTATGTAATTTTGATTTTTGAAAATTGTAAAGGAAAATAAAGAGGGTCGGCCCTATTTTAATTTTTTGTTGACTTTCTTATGTGGACAAATTGGTTTTAGATGACCTCGCATAAATAGAGGTCATCTCACTTTAATTTTAGACATAACTCACTTGAGAATTACATAACTCTTGGCATAAATTTTCTCCCAGCTACTTGGGAAATTTGCTCTATCTTGTCTATTGTGCAATTGGATTCTCTACTTGTCTATTGGTTGAAGGAAGGCTAGCGACTTCTCTTGCATGCTTGTTCTTGGAAATTGTGGTGGAATATCTTGATAAGTAAGTGTTTTTCATGCTATCTCTTGCATTAGGTAAGTAATTTATTCAATTGTATGTGTTTCTTCTTGATTTCAAGGTTATATTTTCAAACCGTTGGAGGAGTATAAGGGAATATACCCTCCATCAAGGATCTCTCTTTTATTGTCATTTAAAAGGCTATTTAAAAGGTTGCTATAAGGAGTAAAAAGGCTTGCATCCTTGTAGATTTTCCTTGCTAAGGTTTGTTTACTCTAGGGAGTAAAAAGGATTACACCACTAGAGGAGTGATAAACCCTAGCTCATAAACAAGAGACTCCATAACTCAATAGATACGACACTAATATTTTGCATTGGAGATTGAATATTGTGCATTGGTAAACATGATTTCAAGGATATTGAATTGTTTAAGTTTGGAATTTAATTCTACATGATTTAATCTATATTGTTCCCTAACGGCGTCTTGATTAGCCAAGTTATCTATCTGTTGTAATAAAAATTTATCTACATCCAATAGGGTTGTAGAAAACTTACTCTCTTTCACTCTCTTACTCACTTTTCTACCGCTGAAACTCACTTGCAAGCTATCATAATTGATTTATTGCTTAAATGTTTTTGTTTGGATGGATTGCTTGTTGATTTTAGTGGCTAGAAATTGCTATTGTAGCAAAATTTTGCTACAGCCATAAGGATTTTATAAAATACTATTGATAACACTTAATAGAAGCCTTCTTTTGCTATCAAATTCTTGGTTTAATTATTAGAAGATTGTCTACTAATTGCTAGATTTGTTTTCCAACATCATACACTTGATTTTGATTGTTTAATTTGCATCTGCCATAACTTATTTACTGTTGATATATATTTCCATACTACTGTATTTTTTGGAAAACAAGGTTTCTTGTTTATTCCCCATTTGTTTTGAGTCTTTAATCATCATATACTGTCTTGTTCCGCACAAGTCTAACATTGTTTTGCAGGTACCAACCTTGGAAACCATTTACCTGCTCATAAAAATTTCTCTCAAGCCTCATTTTCATCCTTGACCTTGACCTATAGGGGCACTCTCCAAGCTCTTTTATTATCCCATCACAATCCCCCTAGGGTCACCTAGGTAGCATCCTGATCTGGATTATTTTGAGAACGACATGAAGACAAAAATATAACTGAGATATAACAATGAAATACAAAAAAATATACAAGAGAACATAGAAATACAGTGAAACCAACTTCTATTACTGAATAAGATAGAAAAACATTGTAGAACACAAAATGGAAAAATGGGGTAACTTATCTCTAAAAAGAAAGAGATGTTGGCTACACTTCATTTACAAGAATCTTTACATCACACTCCATTGCTTGCTTAAAGGGCCTCCTTCACCTCAATTATATATAAGAGAGTGAGAGGAGAACAATTCCCATGATGCATGTGGGATAAATTAGACTAAGTTTATAAAATGCCATAGGCATGTAAAACACTAGGATTTCTCGGGCGGTCACCCATCTCAGTACTAATCTAGCCTGAGCTTGCTTAACTGCGAAGTTCTAATGGAATCTGATGCATTAATGCTATGTTGTAGGCATATACATAACACCACTAGGAAATCATGAAATGATGTCTGTAATTAACAGATGAAGATGACACTACATTCCATTCCCCATCAAAAGGGTGAATAGCATGGTTTATTGATCCGAGATCTTTTCATCGAGTGACTTATAAAGAATTACATTAAATGAGCATAAATTGAAGTGCACCATTAAAGAAGGAAAATCTCAATAATGAAGAGACAAAAGCATCAAATTTTAACACGAAAAACTTGATAATGGAGTTCATCCCTGGTGGACTATGTCTACGGGTCCTTCTCTCAAATGGGTAGGCCTTTTTACTAACTCAACAAAAGAATTTGGAAAAATACATAAGTATACCTCATTCTAAAATCAAGTTGCAGAAGGTTTGCTCAGATTAGAAAATAGACAGCACCACTGAATTCGTGGCATCGAATTACCCAAAAATGATTGTCTCCATGCCTCAATCCGACTCTGGCACTCCTAGGCCCAAGAGGAATTTTGTCTCGATTTTTGTGCCCTGCAACCTGCAATAAATGATGAATAATTTGTCTCAAAATGTGTGCCCTCTTCCAACACTGGGAGGATTCATGTTTCAAATAATTAAACTGGTATTTAAACCAATGTGAGGTCATTGGCCTATTGGTTACAGAGCATATATTAAGGCGTGTATAAGGGGGGAGGTCCCGGGATCAAGCCCGCGGGCCTCCCCTTTTGGTTTGACCATTGTAATAATATATATATATATAAACATATGTTGTTCTGCTACTTTGGTGATGTTTCTAGTTGTTGGTTGGTTGCCAGATTTGGTGGGGTCCCTCCAGATTTGGTGGACCCGCCAAATCTTATATTTTTTTGAAATTTAGATCACGGGTTGTCATTGGGCATTTCCCCACTGCCATGTGGCAACCCATGACTGGGCCACGTCAACCACTGTACCATCACCCTTCCACATTAGCATACGGTATTCCAACTCGTCCTGCCACATCAGCGCCATGTCACTGTACATATTGCCACGTCAATTTCACATCATTGTACGGACTTCCACGTGGCACAATTTTATTGGTCCCCGAAATGACCCAAAAATTCCAAATATGAGTGACATGTGGCAGCCTCTGGTGCTGCCACATCACCATGTTAACGTTATCTCAATGCCAGCATGACACATGTCACGTATGTTGTACGGATGTTGACATCATATGTACTGATGTTGACATCAGCAGTATGGATGCTGACTCATTCCCCTGTTGCTTGGGCTAGGTTGACCAAACTTTGACAGTGAATATATTTCGATCTGTAACTTCGTTTGACGAGACATTTGTGTCGTTGGAAATCTTGCAATGCATTATTTGCGATGATTCCATTTTCATTGGGGTTTGAGACATTTGAATTTTTTCCCTTTCTCTATCTGTTGAGTCCATTCTGAGAATCCTCGGTTGCTTCTGCGAGTTCTGAGCTATCCTTAGTATTCTCTAGATACTTTTTTTATCACACCTTCCCATTGAGATATTTTTGGACCACCAAAAGCTTTCATAAATCAACAGATAAGTGAGGGAAGAGTTCCCTCACTTTGTCCTTCTCAATCCACTTTTCCTTGCTTGGATGTGTGCCCTTTAATCCTACTGGAAGATAATCAACATCACCCTTGCATGAAGTCCTCATCCTTTTGTTCAGGATGATATCGTCCTTTAACGCATCCAAGTACTGAAGAGAAAACTCATCAACTGAATGTATTGAAACTTCCTCATACTAATTCGTGATCATGGGAGGCTAAAAAAGTTTCAAGTTCTCTACATTTACAACTGAGTAAATCTTCATATCAGGTTGAAGATCCAGATGAAAATCATTGGTACCACTTTTCTCCAAAATGGTGAAGGCTCCATAAAGAATGGGCTTGAGTTTCTTACCTTCACCCTTCAATCTCTCATTGTTGATGTGAAGCCATACCCGGTCTCCAACCTGGAACTGATGATCAACCTTGTGCTTGTCGTGCCGAGCTTTATAATATGCTTGACTTTTCTCCAATTGTTCCATGATTGTCTGGTGCACCTGTTGGATCCTCTAGATGAACTTGTGGGCTCTATCCTCTTTTCTTTCTTTGTTTGAATCGACATCTCTCCCATACATCAAGTCCAAAGGAACTTTAGGTAGGTACCCAAAACATGTCTCAAAAGGCGAACATTGAGTGGAGGAATGTAAGGCTCGGTTGTAAGCATGTTGTACATACGGTATCTGTTCATCCCATGACTTGGGATGCTTGCTACAGTAGCCTCAAAGAAAAAGTACCATTGTTCAGTTTACAACCTTTGTATGTATGTTGGTCTATGGATGGAAAGCAATGCTCCTCTTCAATTTGGTTTTCATCATTATCCACAAGTTTGTCCAAAAATCCCCAAGGAATCGAGTATCTCGATCCAAGATAATGGATGTGGGTAACCCAAAGTGAACCCAAACATACTGAAAGAAGATATTAGCAGTCTACTCAGCAGTGATCTGCTTTTTACATGGCATCAAGATACACATCTTGTTGAACCTATCCAATACAACATACAAATAGTCATGACCCCCTTTTGACATTGGTAAACCCCCTACAAAATCCATGGAGATACTTTCCCATGGATGGGATGGAACCGGTAGTGGTGAGTATAGCCCTAGTTTTATATTAGTGGGCTTACAAGTAGAACACATCACACACCCAATTACATATTTAGTTACAATTGCTTTCATTTGAGGCCAGTAACAAAACCTCTGCAAATGGGCCATAGTTTTTCCTACCCCAAAATTCCCAGACACAAGAGAAGTGTGAACTTCTCGTATTACATGGACTCATTCACTTGTAGGAATACATAGCTTTCCAAGATGGTAGAGTATTTTTCCCTGTAGACAATAGTTCTCTACTTGTGCACCATGGGTTAGCTTCTTATATACTTCTTTAAAATCTTCATCAATGACATATTGGTCCACATAGCTATCATGAGATAATGAAGTATTCTTCAAAATAATAGAAGCAGCAATAAGAGGTCTAGAAATCATATCAGCTACCTTGTTACTTGTACCCTTTTTTTAATTGATTACCAAATGAAATTGTTGTAGAAAACCCATCCATTTATAGTGTCGATATTGTTGCAGTTTGGTTTGTGCTTGGAGATATTGTAAGGGTTGGTGATATGTATGTATGGTTGTTTCCTTCCCTAACAAGTAGTGCTTCCATTTGTTTACGCTTTGAACTAATGAATACAACTCTTTATCATATGTAGGATAGTTAACAACAACTTGGTTAAAAGTTTCAGAGTGGTAATAGATAGGCTTACAATATTGCATCAATACTGCAACCATGGCATATCTTATGGCATCTCTCTCGATCTCAAAGGGTTGTTGAAGATTCGTCAGTGCTAATACTGGTGTGGTACTGATCTTTTCCTTCAAAGTGTCGAAA
>ML850911.1:8560-24448 GCA_009831015.1 Picea engelmannii
TTACAATTTTTTATGGAAAATGTAGAGTAACAGGGTGGTCTTTATGACCGGCTGAATTTCTGAACTCTGAATTTTGAACAATAATGTTCAATCTTTGGCGGCTCGCTGGAAATTCACCCTAGTGCAACTTGGTGGATAACAGGACCGAGTTGTTTGTTTTTATAAAATGGCTGAAATGTCGCTTACGCATCCATTGGGCTATGGGGTCTGTTTTATAAGATTTGAGACTGACTGACAGGTTTTAAAAGGTACTCTGACAGGGCAGGATAATGCAATTGCTGGATTCTTTAGCATAAAAATGATGTAAAGCGGAGAAGATGAGAAAATCAATTATAACGTAGAAGCATTTAAGAATTTCCTAATTATAACATCAGAAGAAAACATTTAGATTATTTAAAGTCGGAAACAGAGTATACGAGGATAAATTCTGCAACTTTCGCTACTTTCAAATAATCAGATTCAGAAAAACAAAACGAATACTGAGAGAGATAAACATTCAACAAAGATGAGAAAACTTCCCCAACAACTAACACACGAGAATCCTGTGAAACATCCCTTTTATTACTAGCAGATCTCTGATAAAAATTACAGTGCTTACAGCTTGCTTGGGCGTAAAGATCAACCCTCAATACTTCAAAGTTTGAAGTATTTATAATAAAAATTACAAACGACCCTGTCATTGATGATCAGGACGTGGCAGGTTCTAAATCTAACTAACTAGATAACAAGATACAAATATGTCGGAACTGATGATGATCTGTCAGATTTTTCATGCTGATTCTGGGGAAGGCCGTTGGTGAGTCATTCACGTGACTTTGACTGCTCCGCTTGCTGACTCGGATTGGACACCTCATCTCTTACTCGATCAAATTGCACAGCTCTTCCCATCTCAACTGACTGGGAATGGTGACTTTGAGCAGTCTTCGGTAGATTTCATCCATTTTAGTATATTTGGCAAAAGTCGGCTTGACTATGAAAATATATTTGATTTTGTGCTGTATGCTGAGGTCCGGCTGCAAAGTCTCCAAGATTGCCTTGCCTGTTATGCTGCCCTGTATCCCTGAGAACTTGGAACTGTCCTTGGCCATTGTAGCTATCTTCTGCTTGTAGTCAGGAAGGGTCATCAACTTGTCATTTAACACCATTAAACCAGGAAGACCTTTCTTTTGTAGGGCATCGATCTTGCCGAAGAACCTCTGAACTCCGATGTCCATGTTCTGGACTTTCTCTTCCAGCTGCAACATCAATCCTCTTTTGGTCAGCACCCTTTTGACTTCGAGGATAGTATCTGTCCTGTCTTCAATCTTCAGGTCTTCCAATTCTTCCTTGGTCTTCGAATTCAAAAACCTAATGATTTCGTTTGCTTTAGTGGGCATTTCCCCCAGCTCTCCTTTTATCTTGTCGATAGCCTGTCTTCTCCTCAGCACCAGTTCATTTTTCTCGAACATGATTTGCACCATAGGCCAGACTTCATTTATGGATTTGGAGATATCCATCCAAATGTTCTCCTTAGCTTCTGCTAGTGTTTTACCCCCCATTGTTTTCTTTTGCAATTGCTGTATTTTCTGCTTGAGCTTTTCTGATGTTTGCCTTTCAATGTTGAAGCTTGTCTGGTAGGAGGCCTTGAGCTCCTGGAGATTCTCAACCTCTTTTTTCAGTCTATTGATTTCTGTTCCTTGTAGGGTCATCTCCTCCATTGATTTTGCTAGCTCCACAGATTTTTCTAGAGCTGTCAGTGGGGTGGCTGATGGAAGTTCTGCTGTGGTGGTTGTTGATACAGTTGCTGTGCTAACTCTTGCGAGGGGAATTGCACTCAGTGGGATGACTTCCATTGGTGCTGCCTGTTCTTTCTCCTTTACCAACCTCTCTAGCTCTACTTCCATTTCTTTTATCTGTGCATTATGTTCCATGATCAATTTTAGCATTTCCTCCTTTTCACCTTCTGTCTCAGCCATCTCTTTGGCCTGTGAGTCTTCTGTAGGTGGCAGTTTTAGTTGCTTCCTCAAAGATGCTATGTCAGCATTCTTTTTCTTGAGCATCTCCTCAGCTGCTTTCACATTTGCGGGGTCATACCCAATCTTGAGCACCAATTCTTCTAAAGACTTAATTCTGTTATCCTTTGCAAAAGATGATATCTTCTCCAACTTTAATTGAGTCTGAACATTGTTCAGAGAAACCTATAATTTGGTAGCAACAGTGGAAGCATTGGCTAATGTTGAGAAAATCATTTCTCTTGTTTGCCTGTGTAGATCCATCTGATCAGCTGGATGTACATCTCTGGTGTTAAATTCCATTGTAGCCCTCTTGTAATCAGTGATTTCTTTTGGATGGGGTACTTGTGCCTGCAAGAATGCCAAGTGCATTCTTCCTTTCTCTGTATCAAAAGCTGATAACAATCTGTGTTGTGCTGTGGACGTTTGCTTCCAAAACTGAGCATAAGTGCTACTAGTCAGCATCTGATTCTTCTTCTTGATCATATCGTATTTCTCAAAAATACTCAGCTTTGCACCCCCTTGATTTGGCTGGTTGATTAGTGAGGTGTCAGTCTGCTTCTTGGATGAAGAAGTAGACAAGATCTGCTGGTTGTTTGAGACAAGAGGTGAATGATCTCCTTTTATAACTGTAGTGGACTGGGTTTCCTTTTCACCAATTGTGTCAGTTGTATGACTGGATTTTGGCCTTTTGGTGTATACCTGAAAATCCTCAGCTGAGATTTCTGTGGCTGAAGGGGAAGTATCCTTTCTGGGTCTTTTCTCCTTTGGTACCTGTGGTGTGGTTGTTTGCGAGATAATGATTGAAGGAGATTGCTGCTCTACTTCTTCCAGAGTGTTCACCTCCCACTCTGTTTGATTCATGTACTTCTCTATCTTGGGCTTGGGCACATGAACATACGGGGCATTTTTATTCTTCACTCTCATCTCTGTGATGATCCCACATGGATCATAGTGCCACAGGAAACTTGTGTTGAACTTCATCTCTTTCAATAGTTTGTCTGCCTCTTCCTTGACAACTCAGCTGTTGCAGATAAAGGATCCTATCTGCCCCTTGATTCTCAGCTGTTGTTTCTTCTTCAGAGATACAAAATGTATATCATCTGAATTGATCATTTGTCTGATATACTCGGCGAAGGACATCTCCATGGTCTTGTAGTTGGTAGTGATTGGCCCCAACGTACTAAGCCACTGAACCCCAAGGATGACATTAGTGTCTGGAAGGTCCATCATGTAGAAGTCTTGTGCCAAATCATGTTTGCCCAATGTAAGCTTCATTCCCGGAATATACCTGTCACAGGGCATAGTGCGCCCTCCTGCTACCTCTACCCTGAATCCTTCAAATTCAATAGTGGGTATGTGCCTTCTCTACAGTAGGGTTGAGTCTATGAAGTTATGTGATGCACCCCCATTAATGAGAACCAGAACTTTTTGTCCCTGTAACACCCCTCTCATCCTAAAGTGTTGAATTTGGGTACCACACAGATAGATGCCAATGTTACCTTCTCATCTGTTGCAAGGCCGTGACCTGTATCTTCATCTTCTGCGTTTTCGGCGATGTCTGCCTCTATGTTTTGAAGGTGGTCGTAACCGTCATCTTCCTCATTATCAGAAGTTACTTCAATGTAGTGTGCCTTGCCTCTGCCCATACATTTGTGGGTGGGATCCCAAGGTTCTTTGCATGTATAGCACAGTTGCTTTTTCCTCAGTTCCCTTCTAGTGTTGTCATCCATTCTAGCCCTACCTCTGTCAAACCCCCTTTGGTCTCTCCCCCTTTGGTTCATGGGAGGTCTTTGGTCTCTTCATCCAGTGTTTAGAGATGGTCTAGGGGTGAATCTAGATTTTGCTGCTGAGTCCAAATCCCTTGTCTTCCATATAGCATCTTGTAGGTTGGTAGGCTTGAAAGCCTTCACCCAACCCCTTAAGGGTTTCATCAACCCCTCTGTGAAGAGCATCATGAGTCTCGCTTGAGACACATCTTGTACCATAAGTGCTATCCTATGAAACTTCTCTATATAAACCTCAGGTGTTCCTGTCTACCTTAGTTGGGTCAGTTCTCTGAAATTTAGCTCTGGATCCCCTTGGTCAAACCTGTCTATAAGCCTCTGTGTGAAGTTTGTGTAAGCCACGATCTGGTTGTGGCCTAGTGTAGTTAACCCGTGGTACCACCAGTCATGAGCTTTGCCTTCCAAGTACATGGTGGCAAACTTGATGGCATCCATTTCCCTCATTGGATTAAGTTCCCAAGCCAATTTTTTTCGCTGGGAACACTAACTGTTCTCTGTTAACTGTGGTTTAGATGTGTGTTTGCAGGTTTTCTCTTGGAGTTGCGTTTTAGGGTTTGTGTATTCAGTTATTAAGCATGTGAACATAGATCTGAAGATGCATCATACAGAAATACAAGAGATTGCGAGAAACACCAGATATGGAATCAAACAACACAGATCCGACCTTTATTTAGATAATATGAGAAACCTGATATAATAAGATTGCAGATCTGGAATAATATTAGATAGATCCTCTAGCTGGAATATGAGTTGCTACAAAATGCTTAAGATATGAAGATACAAGCCTCCGAAGGCTGGATAACAAGCTGAAGAACAATACAAAATTAACTTCTTTCCCTCCAGGGTCAAGTCCAAACCCCCCTGGCTGAAGTTATGCCCTCCTGGATAACTGTGAAGATCTGATATTTCGGCCCTGCTGCTGGAAGCCCTCAAATGCGACAAAACTTTGTGGAATGGTAGATTGGGGCAAGGTAAACCCCCTTTTGAAGTCTCAAGCTGAAATACCAACATCTGCTCCTCAAAATGCTGAAATTCCAAACTAAACTGTGCCCTCTTGAAGACTACAGAGACCCAATAATTCGGTCCATTTGATGGAGACCTCCAAATGCTTTGAAACTCCCAGGAATGATAGATCAGGGCAAGGTGAACCCCTTGGTGGAGTCTCTGGCTGAGATATGAAGTTTTGCCTTTCCAAATTGAGTAGATCTACTTTCCAATAGCGCCCTCCTTCTCTCCAATTCTTGCTAATGCTTCAAAAAATCAGATGGCAAGTATAACTCTCTCAAAATGCACTAGAGATGATGGTCAAGGCCCTATAGAGAAAACCCAAGTGTCCAAAAGTCCAAATGTCTTCTCAAACTCTTGGATCGAAACTTCCTTCACTCAATGGTGCGCCCCTTTGCTGAAAACCCTCAAAGTTATGTCCTACTGCTGCCCTGGATGGGTGATAGTACCTGTAGCTGCTATAGAATGGTGTGGGTGGAGTATTGCATCCCCAAGACCAAGCTTGGAACAAGTGAGGTGGGATCTTTCACCACCGAGTTGTCCTCTAGGGTTTGTATTCTCAAAACCCTCAAAACTGTTGTGCTCTAAAGCCCAAAAGCAAAATGCAATAATAATCCAAAGGTGAGTGAGAGGTGCGCCCTTCCTTTCCTTTATACCTCCAATCTGTTTCTCTGTTGAGTTAGTTAACCCCTATGGTTAACTCTTAGCTTACCCTCACGTGTTCTATTCTTTCATTGAGTTACCTTTTTCTTCTCCAAGTCAACTTAATATTATAATGTTGAGTTTAGCTGACTTCTCCCCATAGTGCATGAGACTATAGTCTAGTGGGGATGACTAGACGACTAAGTCTCTCCAATCCTCTTCATCAAGTGGTGGGGGACATTACAAGTAAAAATCCAAGTTTTCTAAAAAGGAACAAATACAAGTCCAATCCACATTATAGCTCAAAAAGATGCCAATCTAGTAGAAGAAAAGACATATAGGGATTGTGGAGTACAAATGATTGGAACTCCAAGTGTACATACTCATAGAAGTTGATCAATTAACCAAGCAACAACAATGTGTGAAGAAAATCATATACCAAGATTAAACCAAGAAAACACTACAAGCATGATAAGGGAAAATAATGTTATAAGAACTTATCGACATCCAAACCATAAAAGAAGATTTCTTAAACAGTCAGAGTATCAATATCACTCAGGTTGTGAACGACCAACTTATCGTCTAAAAAATATTAATACAAATGCAATTCAGTTTCATGATAACCATTCATTAGCGAAGTGCAACATTCTGCAAAAGATTGAATTAGGAGGGTTTGACCATTTCACAATTCGACAATTTTGCTCAACTCTTCATCATTCATATCGTCAATCTTGACGACGCCAAAAATAAAGAATCATGTGAAGACATTGTGAGCCCGAACGAAGACGTAAGCCTCTCCATAAATATGCTTTGAAGACAAAGCATTTCTAAAGGGGAAGGCAATGTAACAAACATAAATACATATAAAATATATAAATATAAATAATAACTAATAACTAATAATTAACAATTAATGAAGAGACACCTCATATGAAAAGTCATATCTCTTATGAAAGGGCACCTTTGCTTGGGTATATATACAACCCTCATTTCTCATATGTAATAATCTCATACTATCTTATTTATTCTCATATATATATATATATATATATATATATATATATATATATATATATATATATATATATATTATTTATTATCCTTATGGATATCTTTATATTCCAAGTATTTGGATATTTACATAGTGAACCGGGTTGGTTCACCGCAATCTCATCCTTAAACTTCTTCGGATGCACGTAAGGTGTGGTGATCACGAGCTTGGCCCCCTCTAGCTCAACAACATGTTCGAATCTCCTGTCAGGTGGCCTCCCTGCGGGTATCGGCCCAAACACCTTATCGTGTTTCCCGAGTATCGCCTGGATGTCCACGTGATAGTGCTAGCGGTTGTATGATGGATTTTGCATGGTGATCAAGCACTCTACTGCGTAAGCCACGTCCATGTGTCTAAAAATAGCTTCCATGCGTTTGTTTGACACGATTCTGGGAACTCTTGTCGACATACCTCTCCGAATGACTCTTTGCCCTTCCTTGTCCCTGAACTCCATCCTCATGTCTTGATAGTTCATGTGGATATCTCCTAGTGAATACAACCACTGGACACCTAGTACCACGTGGGTGTCTGCCAGATCTACCACATAAAAGTCATCGGTCAACGTACAGTTGCCCAAGGTCACATCCAATCCCCTGATCCTTTGAGTACATGGAATGTTGTACCCATCTGCTACCACCATGTTAAACCCCTCAAAGTCCTCTGCCGGAATATGTCTTTTGGTGACAAGTACTGCATCAATGAAATTGTGAGTGGCCCCACCATCAATTAGTGTTGTAACTCTCTACGCTTGCAAAATGCCTCTGACCCTGAATGTGTAGTAGTTGAGGACCCCTGAAAGTGTGGCAATGGTCACTTTCTTGACTTCGTCCTGCAACAACTTCTCCTCTGCAATTTCAAGATGTGGTGGCTCTGCCTGGCCATTGCTCTGTCCACTATCCTGAATATGAGTTGACTCGTCCTCATCATCATCCTCCTCATTGAAAAGTACCTCTATGTATTGCACTTTTCCTTTTACCATACATCGGTGACTCGACTCCCAAGGTTCTTTGTAGCTAAAGCAAAGCTTCTTCCTCCTCAACTCTCTTCTAGTGTCCTCATCCATTCATCCATCTTGTCCTTCTTTGTCCATGGCTTCTGGGGAGGCTTTGTCACTTAACCCTTCTGTGGAATAAAGGGCTTCATTGATGCCTTCTTGGGAACTGTGTTTGCCATGTCCTGGGTCTTCATGATGACATCCTGTAATGTGGTTGGCCTAAAAGATTTCACCCACCCTCTCAAGGGTTTGACTAACTCTTTAGTGAATAACATTACCAACCTCTGCTCCGAGATGTCTGTCACCATGACTGCCATCTTCTAAAACTCCGTGATGTATGCCTCTGGTGTACCTATCTGTGCCAACTCTTTGAAGTGGATCTCAGGGTCCTTTTTATCAAATCTATGCATCTCAACCTTTGGGTAAAATCCTCATAAGAGGTGATGTTGGTGTGCCCTAATGTCACTAGCCCATGGTACCACCACTCACGAGCTTCTCCATCCAAGTGTAGGGTGGCAAATTTAATTGCCTCCACCTGTGTCATTGGGTTAAGCTGGAAGTAAGTGTCCAACTTATGTACCCATGCCCGGGTTGTGCACTTGCCAGATCTGTCAAAAGGTGGGATAGTCATCTTCCCCAACTTGCGTAGAAGATCAAAGTTTTGCTGGCTCTGTGTTGTCCTCGGCCTGTTCCTGAGCCCGGTGTTGCAGTAGTCGGTGTAAGACATGGCTGCATGGATCTCCTCCCCTAAGGCTTGATACTTTCTGAAGTGGGTTGTGCATTCGTCTACCTGACCTTGCTGTCCCTGTGCTCCTGTAGGTTGCTCCTCAAGGAAAGGTGGCAATAATGGCTTGGGTGTCCTTCAACTCCTTGTCTGTAGGGTACTCTGTGCTAGAATATGGGTATTTCTACCGTCTGCGTAATCTCTACCTCCTCTGTGGCTTCCTTCTGCATGTACCCTGTCACCTCTCGGGGTCCATTCGGCCTGGTCTATCCTCTTTGTCCCACCAGCTCCACGAGTACCTCAAGGGTATGCTGCTGGTTCCTAATCATCTTTTCCTGTCTCTGAGCTGCTTCTGCTTGTCTCTGGTTTGCCTCATCTTGGCTCCTGGTCATATGACTCAGTAGCCTGATCACAATATCTTTTGTATGATCTCTGTTGTATCCCATGTATCCTTCTTGTTCTAACTCTGGTTGGTTCACTTCTAATTCTTCTTCCTCTAGTGATCTTGGTAAGGGCTATCCTCCACGCCCCCATCTTCTAGGCATCAATACACTCACAGGCTGGCAAGATCACCAGCTCTGATACCATTGTAATATCCCCGAATCTACCAAGCTAGGTTTTTATGCTTTAATGTGCAAATTATGGTGTCTTGGTGTTGTACCCTTGTCAGACAGTTTATACTCCTATTGGCATTCTGTATTATGAGTGGAATCTGGAAATACAAGAACAGTAAATCATCTAATGGCTTCTATAGCAGCTTCAACAAACACTACAGAACACAAACAAAACCTGAAAAATGATGCCAATGACTCCTCAAAGTTGCGGCCCACTGTTCAGAAAATACTCCAAGCAGATTGCTACACTCTCCAGTGTCCACTGCTTCAACAAATAAGGTTGTCTGCCCACTTCAAACCCTCACGGTTTAATCCCAAGAGCCTGCGGCTCTCTTCCTATGTCAAGTGGTCTGCAACAGACCCCACGGCCTCCCTTCTTACCTGCGGATCTGCAAACAATGGGTTTAACCCCTCACTAGACCCCCGTGGATCCTCCTGGCCACACGACCTTGGCTTGTGGAAGAAATTGGGTCTTCCTAGAGACCCACGAACCCTCCTACGTGCCACAACTCTTCCAGAACCCTCGCGACCTCTTCAAGTAACCAGAGCCTTGCAAACAATGACAAATTGGCCTCCCAAGCAATACCACAAACCTCCACAACTTGCTGCACACTAGACTGAAAACGAATCTCAAAATGAAGCTCGCGAGATGGTTCTTCCTTCTTGTCAAGCTAGGGTGGATGTTGCACCATTGAAACAAGATCAACAATGGAAGGGTTTTGCCAAAACCCCAATGAAAACCTTGGCTCCAAGAGCACTCCAAATAATAGATCAAATCATAACGAGGAAGGTGAAGTGCTACCCTTCCTTTATACTTTTCCGAAGCTTTCTAGATCTTTCCCCTTTTTGACCAAATCAAATATGACCATTATTCCCTCTTAAGTAATTAATAATTTAATTTTTTACTTCATGTCACTTTAGAATGTAACATCTCCTGGCTAGTGACATTAAATAAACCTCCTTGACTCCCTTTTTGTTCATTGACTATAGCCTACAAGAGTCATACAGGCTACTAAGTCATCCTCTGTCATGATCAATTGGAAGGGGACATTACATTTTCCTTACCATTGCCAGTTGTCTGAGTTTGTGGATCAGACTTGGTGAGCTTTTCTATACTCAACGAGTCTTGGAAATCTTGTGGAATCATGTTGCAAGTTCTGAGACAGTGCAAGCATGTTTAGTACTGAGTCTTTTCATGGTTCTGTGGGCTAAAACTGGCTGAAAACTAGGGAAAATACCTGAAAAATGTCCTTGTGGTCCAAAGCCCTTCCCTTTGTATGCAGGGCTTTGCTTCCCAGAAGTTGTGTTCTGCCGAATGGACACCATTTTCTACATCCAACTATTCCTATATGCAAGGGTGAGTATGCATGTTGGTGGTTTCCTGAAGAAAGAAACATGAGGAAAAATGCTACATTCTTATTGAAAATCCCACTATCCCAGCTGCTACGTTTCTTTATGAAAATCCTGTTATCCAACTGCTGCATTAAATGATCATCTTTCTGACTTCTGCTAACAAAATCTTAGCATAACAGTATGATGAAACCTAAAAAATGATAAGAGGGAAAAGGCTTCTGCATATGAAGAATTCTGGTGATTTCTTCTCTATGCTTCCATAATGGATATGTTTGAGTTGGTAAAATAATGGATGGATAATGTAATTATAATAGTTTGGACCAATGCCCTATGCAGGATCCGCTGATTTTCAATTAACCTATGTAGCCTGATTGACACCTGTCCATGGTAAATCAGGGCCCCACTTAGCCCACCCGCTGGTGTGCTGCCCAATCATATAAGGTCATGTTGTCTGTTGCAGCTAAATCAAGCCAACGCATGCTTCTTGGTACTTCCTATGGCTATTTTATCCTGTAATTGTGGTTCATGGTCCTCATAATTAAACTTTGGCTCCATTGGCCTTTTAACTTAATCATAGTTAACAATCAACCATACTTAATGAAATCAAACACCACAAATCCCAATTGGGCATTTCTTACCGGTATTTTGTATACAAGTACCCAGGATGTAACATGAACTTGTGAGTGTTGATGATTACAGTTGCGTGAGACATCCTCCGGGACATAGATTGAGTGAGTCGGCATGTGAGGAAGCCCATGAGTTGGGTGTGCCCATGAGATGGGTGTGTTGTTCCTCTCTGAGACGGAGATGGAACGTTGTGTGCCCCTGTGTGGGATGAGGAAGCCCATGAGATAAGTGTGTAGTTCCTCTCTGAGACGGAGATGGAACATTGTGTGCCCCTGTGTGGGGTGAGGAAGCCCATGAGTTGGGTGTGTCGTTCTCTCTAAGACGGAGATGAAATGATGTGGCACTCCAGATGATTCTCCTGTGAGACACAGTGAGATAGAGATTTGTTGAATAGGACATCATTGTGGATGAGCACAGGTGGATGTGCCCCCAGTGGCTGAGCACTAGTGGATGTGTGAGATCCCTTGCTATATTGTCTAAGAGTCAAACTTACATGTAACCCTAATTGTAATGTAAAGGGTATAGGTCGGCCCCACCATAAAGTGAAAGATAATTAATGTAAAAGATAATTAATATGGTAATTATTAATTATATTTTGAGTTATTGAGGTCGGCTTTGTTGTGCCAATAGACATTACTTTTGATATGTCCAGTCTAATATAAATAAATGTGATTTCTCCATTGAGGAAACACAACACAAGTGTGAGTTTGGAAATTTCAGCAAGTACTTGTTCTTGGGATGAAGTGCGCACCTCTCTTGGGTGCTAGTCTTCTAGGTTTTGTGAGCACCCTTTTGTGTGCTAGGTTTATGGTGTGGGAGGTCTTTCTCTTGAAGAATATAGCAAAGATTGGCTGGGTTTTCTTCCCTTGTTGAGAAGGGTTTCCCAGGATATTTCTTGTGTACTTGTGCATGGTGTTTCTTCTTGTGATCTTGGTTACTGCAGCAAATTGTTTATGCAGTAACTGCAATTGTCTATGGTTCAAGTAAAATGCTAAAATTGGAATGAAATTCATGCTTGAGCCTAGCTTAGTGAAAAATCAACATGGTATCAGAGCATAGGTCTTGAAGAACACAATGCACAAGCATTCAAAGCTAGTCGTTCTCTTCTTCTGCAGTTCCGTATGGCCCTCTAGGGTTTGTTGCAATTCCTTACAACCCTCCTTTTCATAGGTGCTTCAACACCTTAAACTTGGACATTGGGGCTAAAATTTGTACAGGAGTGTATGGCCTCCTTCAGCACACCTCCAACAAGTCTCAGGTTGCATTTTCGAGCATTTTGGATTTTTGGACCTAGGGTTTCTAGGGTTTTGCAATTTTCTTTAGATTTTTGGTTTTAGGGTTTCTGCAGCTTATTGAAGGAGCTTTTCAACTCACCATTATTCTTGTGACTCTCTTAAGGCTTATTGTTGGCAGTCATAAGCTCAACAAAACCTAAGCTTGCTAGCTTAGCCTCGCCGTTAGGTTTTCTAGCCCAGTTGGCAAGGGTTTGTAGAACCTGAAAATATGGTGACGCCATGGCTGCCTTCTTCATGAAGATGTCAGAGGACAGAGATTAGTTAGGTGCCATTGGAGAAATCATATCAGTACCTTGAGGTATGCACTTGTATATATTATTTGTATCATTGTCATGAGGGTACTTGGAGGAGGAAGGAACCTTTGTTGAAGTCATGGATCCAGAGGGATCTCAGTGCATTCAGAGGAACAACACCCTGGAAGTGAAGACTCCAGGTTTGATTGTTTTAATTATCATGCCTTTAACCTACATTTCTAAAGTTTGCTACATTACAAGTAGGTATTGTAGTTGTGACAACAATCCTTAAATTGTTTTGATTCTAGAGATGTATTCATTATTCTCCTTTAGGAGATATTCTTGTTTTGTTTCCTTTTGTTTGTTTTCTTGTTCTAGGCAAGTTAACAACGAAGGAAGATGGTTATCCTTCAGACTTCAGAGGGAGTCACTTGACTCAGAGGGAGTCAAAACTATTTGAGGAAGAACATAACCATCATTGAGGCAACCAATGCAATGATGCATGATCAGAGTCTTCCTATGATTCTGTGGGCAGAAGCATGCAGGACAACAGTATATGTTCAAAACAAGAGTCCTCACCAGATTTTGAAGAACATGACTCCCGAAGAAGCCTTCACCAAAGTGAAGCCTGAGATTGAACACTTTAGGATATTTGGGTGCCCAATGTATTTTCATGTACCCAAAGAGAAGAGGTCCAAGCTAGACCCTTCAGGGAGAAAGGATACATTTATGTGATACAATGAATCTTCGAAGACATCGGATCTACATCCCTGGTCAGAGACAGATTGAGATAAGTAGAGATGTTGTCTTTGAAGAAGAGATAGCCTTTCAAAGATCCAGAGAATCTCAGATGGAAATTAACTGTGAGACAATACCTTCTCCCCCTTCAGCAGTTCAGAGGGAGACAAACATTATTCTAGTTGATCCAGTTGCTCCAGTTGATATGCCCCGAGATATTGCAGTAGGGCATTAAAGGCCTACCTAGGCTCAACAAACTCTGCAGGAGGCAGAGGGACATACAAGCCCCTCAAGGCACATCCCGAGAGAGCAAGAGACCAAAGAGATTTTTGAGCTACCTTTTAGCCATGAGCCACATCATTGATTCTGAGCCTTCTTGTCATGGAGAAGTGACAGGTGAACAGGTATGGCAAGATGCCATGACAGAAGAATATCAGTCTATCTTGAAGAATGTTGTATGGGATATTGTTCCAAGATCGGAAGGGAAGTTTGTGGTGACTTCCAAGTGAATGTATAAGATCAAGCATGCAGCTGATGGACGTGTCAAGAAATACAAAGCGAGATCTGTAACCAAAGGATTCTCACAAGCAGAGGGAGTCGACTATGATGAGACATTTGATCCAGTAGCCCGTTACACTTCCATCCGTACTATCATCCATGAGTTGGAAACTACATCAGATGGATGTAAAGACAACCTTTTTCAATGGTGAGATTGAGGAAGAAGTTTACATCAAGCAACCAGAGGGATTCGTGACATACGATGAGAAATCATGTGTACAGGTTGAAGAAAGTCTTGTATGGACTAAAGTAGGCACCTTGTGCTAGGTACGAGAAGATGGATGGATTCCTGATGAGTTTGGATTTCAGCAAGAGTGTTATTGATCCAAACCTATATTATTATTGTTGGCAACAAGTGCCTGATCTTGGTCCTGTATGTGGATGATTTATTCCTTACCGGTTTAGAAAGACTTATTGTTGAATGCAAGTGAGCATTGACTTTTGTTTTTGAGATGAAGGATCTGGGTATGATGCACTACTTCTTGGGACTAGAAGTATGGCAAAGAACTGATGAGATTTTCTTGAGTCAAGGAAAATATATAGTGGAAATATTCGAGATGATGGATTACAACTCCATGCCTACACCAATGATGATGAACTTGAAGAAGATGAATGAGGCTTCTTCCGATTCAGATGAGATTGATCCACATGTGTACCGACAACTGATTGGATCATTGATGTATCTGGTTAACACCAGACCTGATATATGCTATGCAGTGAATGTGCTTAGTCAGCTCATGAGTCAGCCGAGATAGACTCACTGGATAGCAGCGAAGTATGTATTGAGATATCTATGAAGCACTGTTGGATATGGCCTGAGATATGCCTCCAGTGTAGACTTGAGTTTGCAGAGATATGTCGATGCAGATTGGGCAGGGAGTATAGTGGACCGAAAGAGCCCGTCGGGTTGTTGTTTTACCTTGGGGTCTGCCATGGTTTCCTGGTGCAGCAGGAAACAAAGCTCTATGGCCTTGAGTACCGCAGAAGCAGAGTATATAGCATTGAGTGTGGCAGTCCGTGAAGCAGTGTGGCTTCGCAAACTTTTGACAGATTTATTTGATCATGAGATGGATCCTATTATTATTCATTGTGATAACTAGAGTTGTGTGAAGCTCTCTGAGAACCCTGTGTTTCATGATAGATCGAAACACATTGAGATAAAATATCATTATATTAGAGACATGGTGCAGAGGAAAGCAATACACGTGCAATACCTTCCTACACATGAGTAGATTACAGATATCTTCACCAAACCGCTTGCCAAGATGAAGTACGAGTACTTCCGTGAGAGACTGGCTTGGTGAAGAATACCTCCCTAGCTGAGAGGGAGTGTTGATGACTACTGTTATCGCACAGTTTGTAGCTAGGTCGAATGGCTAGAAGATAGAGGCCAAACTGGTGTAACATGAACCTACCACACCCAATGTCACCACAATGGGGAGGTTCTTTCTATTTAGGGAGGTTAGGCCCAGGGGAGATGTCCCCGGTAACCTGGGGTTTTGAAGAGGCCAAGGTATAAAGGTCAAAGTAAAAGTCCCTTCTCACAGGTTACCACCAAGATCAGATAGTTCGGCTAATCAGCCAATAATGAAATGTAGCCCCAATGAGAACACCTGCCCGGAACAAGACAATAGCAAAACCATATATGCAGGCTATAATTCAATGGGTTAGTACTTCATATAACTATCTAATATAAATATATTGGCAATTATGACAATAGATATTGATGAGATCAATGTTAATTAATATAGCAATGGAACGATATCAATTCATCAATAAATATTGAGATGATGCAGCGAACAATGTATCCAATCAATCCCTTACTCAATAAATGCTTTAAACACCATCTAATTGCTTATCAACAGAAAATGCTGTGTCAAGATGGAATAACCAAGTGTGACGTCAACCTTATTAGGGTTAGTAGTTAGTTAGGGTTTCAAATTTATCAAAGTTTTAAGAGTTGTTTCAATCACTTTCACTTCAACGTTGGAGGCTAAAGATCAATGCCTAGGGTTATGGAGTCAAAAGGTGAAGGACGCACAAGTTGAAGGGGATGAGATTTAAAGGACAAGAGGGAAAGGTTTCAAGGTGCTGCAATGGCAGGGCCTTGAAGAAAGAACCCTAGGGGAGAGAGGCAAACGGCTAGCTCAAAGACAAGTAAAATCAAGACAAGAGAGTTTAAAGAGGGAGAGTGTTGCAAAGGCAAGGCTCTTTCATCAAACCCTAAAAGAAAAACGACCCTAGGTGTAGATAACCTAGGCCTGGGACGTCCTCTT
>ML850912.1:0-22137 GCA_009831015.1 Picea engelmannii
AAGAGTGCATGCATGCACATTCTAAATATAGTTGCATACATGTGCATGTTGGGAAATTCGTTGGCATGTTTCTAACAATCTCCACCTTGACAACAATTTACCTAATATATCATGCCCTTAATTAATTCATCACCTTTTGTGCAAGCCAAGAGAAGCCAAGCACCATCACAACTCCACAACTTCTCTAACAATATTGTTACGTGAACATGCTTGCACGATTCGCTCCAGTATGGACCATTCTGCCTCCATCAGTAACATGTCTCATAAATCGATGCACTTGTCCCATTTTTCTATGTTGGATTCTTAGTCAAATGCACAATGCTTTGACCACCATAGAACACCTCATCTTGTACTTGTCCAAACTTACCCAATAGATCCTTGCATTCTTGCAAGACATAACCTGAGGTAGGTCTGCTCTTGTCCAAATTTCATGAATCATAACCACAGACTAAATCATTGCAACCATTGTAGGTGATACTTGTGCTTCTGTGTTTGAAGCACCCATTTCCATGCTCTTCACCTGGTTTTGCCATGTGTCTACTGACAACACCAACTTCATGTAAAATGCTAACCATTTCTCATCGCAATCATCAAAAAACTTCCTACTAGCATATAATACTTGAGACATATAACCCTTTTCTTCTTCATTAGTTAGGACATAAACCTGAAGAAAAATTACAATGGAAAGCCAAAGGAATTTTACCAGTTTCACATTATTCATATCGAATTTCCTGAGTATCTTCACCACATACTTCTGTGGTGATAACCAAGCTTACCATCCTTCTTGTCTCTGTGTATTTCCATGCCCAAGATTTATTTTGTTGCTTCCAGATCCTTCATAACAAACGTCTTAACCAATTAAGCCAACCTATTGACCACAACCATGCTTGTGCTTGCAACAAGCATAACATATAACACCAAGGTAATAAATATACCATAAACACAATGGTTATACTCACTTCTTGTAAAATTTGACTCACCATGAAGGAATCAAACATCTTGTACCATTTCCCTGGCATGCTTAAGGCCATACAATGATTCTTGAGTTTGCAAACAAATCTTCTATTGTGATTCTGAACTAATCGTTCTGGTTGTTCCAAATACATCCCCTTATCCGAAAAAACTCCATGTAAAATAGTTTTAACATCTAACTGTACTAACACAACTAGTGCTAACACAACATGAATAGAAACAAGCTTTTAACAATTGGTGAGAGACTTTCATGGAAATCAATACCTTCCAAATACCCTTCTACTACCAATCATGCTTGGACCTTTCATCTTTTACTATGTTTGATTTAATAAAAGGAGATTCATCAAACACTACATCTTTTTCCATGATGATTCTATGGGTAGTAGGATCCCATAGTCTGCACCCCTTAACATCATCACCATATCAAAGATATACATGTTTGATATGGTTCCTACTTAGAAAGTTGATAAAAACCATAAGCATCACAACTGAATAATTTCACATTTGAGTAATTCCCAGATGCCCTGTTCATACCTCTTCCAGAATCTTCCAGTCTTCTGCAACCGATGGTGACCAAGTTACCAGATAGCACAACCGCTTATGTCCACAACTATTGATGCAACTTGGCATTATTGAACATGCCTATTCGATCCCAACTTCCTTGCAATACTTTCCAAGTTCCATGGATATGAACTTACCTTCATCATATATTCTCAAACACTTGATTGACCTGCCAACACATCATCCTTTCTACATACCCACCTTTATAACCTGGACACACTACTCCACCTCAAACTTTGCATTCAAACAACTTTGACCAAGTCCAGCAAAACCAACCCAAGTGAACCTTTTCTGCTCACCTCCAGGGACTTTACATTGGAGTCTCAGTGCTCCACATTAACATCTACATTCCCTTGACCAAATCTAGCTAAGTCGGCCTAGTAAGCCTTCACCGCTTACCTCCAAGCCCATTTACAATGGAGTTCACCAAGCCTTTTATAAGCTTCATTACATGCAATCCATGGACACAATCCCACGGGATACCCAAAAACATGGACCTGAAAAACTACGTGCTTTGTCCTAAAAAATCAGATTTAACTCATTAACTTTTTAACGGAGTCAAGGTTAACCCAACATGCATGCCCTCGCACATATTCAATCTACCTAAATATGTGTTTAGACTTTTCATAGGTGACCTGATAAATCAAGGGTACGCATGCCTATCCAGGTCTTACATATGTATGCCCATTTACATGCAATCAATTATTTTTACAACTCCAAAGTAAATACATGTTTTTTTATTTCACGGTGACTCAACCATCACCGCCCTACACCTTCTATTTGAACACAGGTGGTGAGACACAATAGACAGAAAAAACTTCATCAACCGTACATATAGCTAGAATTGCTTCTTTTGTGGAGTCCTCTTTGGATGCTTGTTGTCTTTTCCAACAATCCTTCTTGAGATGCCCATATTTTCCACAGAACCAACATTTTCCCTTACCCTTATTGTCTTTTGGCTTAGACCTGGTTGTACCTTTCTGATCTTGCCCTCCTTCTGTAGATCGACCTCTAACCACCATTGCTTCTATTGTTGAGGTTTCCTTACTGGATCTTTTCCTCATCTCCTGAGACAAGAAAGCTCCCACAACAGTTTCATAATCAATGGCATCTGTTGAGATAAACCACATAGTTATGACCAGATGATCCCAAGACTCAGGAAACAAACACAGTAGCATAACTGCCTTTTTTCTCATCTTCGTATGTTACGTCCATACTAAATAATTGACAAAACAGAGTATTGAAAACATTCAAGTGATCAACAATTTCCGTACCTTCTTTCATCCGCAAGTTATACAACTACCTCTTCAAGAAGATTATGTTCATCAAGGAATTTGTCATATAAAGACTCTCTAGTATGTTCCACAAACCTGTTGTTGTCTCCTCTTCAATGATGTTAAACAACACTTCATCCACCAGACACAAACAAATGGTATTAAGGGCTCTTGCATCCAGATCTTCCCAGTCCTCGTCTGTCATGCTTCTCGGTTTCTTTGTCTTTCCATCCAACACCTTTTGCAATCATTGTTGCAAGGGCAGATCCCGCATCTTGGGCTTCCATAGTGAAAAGCTTTTCTTACCGCTAAATTTCTCCACCTCAAACTTAGAACTTTGCACTTTCACCATTAACAAAAAACGCCCAAATCATTGCTTATAAAACCGACCCTTTATATGGAAAAATAACATTATAATTCAAGATTGAACCCAAAACTAATAATTAAAAAGTTTTACCTTAATAAATAATAAATATTGTATACCTTAATAAAACCTTTTACCCAAAACCACAAAACTTCAACTCTTAAACAATATAATATTCTAATACATATTCTCCACCCACTTTATTTACCAATCCACCCCAAAATAAAAGCGATTCTCCACTTTATTTATTTATAAAATATTCTCCACTCGTTTAAACATACCATGTTTTATGCCCAATAAAACAAAGGACTATGTCTTAGAACAAGGCTGCATGGCAGCATATACTTGTCGTTATGCAGGAATTTAGAATTTAGAATACTTATATAGTAAAGGTTGAAATTTTAAAAATAATTAAAATATATATGGAATTTAGAATTTAGAATACTTATATGATAAAGGTTGAAAATTTGAAAAATATTTAAAATATATATGAAAATTCAAGAGTATAATATTGAACTTGGAAAAAATCCATAAAATTTATTATATTCAATTGTTCAATTAATATGCACTTAAAGTAATATCGATCACTATAATAAAACAAGAATTGTACATCTGCCTTCAATACTATATATGGAAATATGATATTTTTCGTGGGCCCCTATACTAAAATAGGGCTCTTCCCTAATTCCTCTTGTTAGTCATGGTAGCTTGGCTTGATAGTTAAGCAAACCCCGTATTTTGCAATAATCAATAGAATTCCTTGCATAATAGAAGCCTCTGCATAATGGATGGGCCATCATGAAAGGTGAAGGGCCTTCAATAATTTAAAAAAATCAATATTAATTATTATAAGAATATATATATATATACATACATTATTATCAATATTAATATTGTTATAAGAATATATATACATACATTATTAAATTTGACTTTTTTTATAATGTAAGACCGATTACTAAGTCCTAATCAATGTTAATGTTTGTAAATTCCTTTTACGATAAGACAAAACCTTGCGTTTAAAAAATACATTAAAAATAATATTTTGGTATAATATCTCATTTTGTTTTGGAGTCAGAGTGGGGTCAATGTCATGCATTACATTATATAAGCAAGCTCGTAGTTTGAGCCAGTACAAAATCATAAAAATTTCAAGCTTAAGCCAAGAAAAAAAGAAATAAAATAGCTTTGAAACTAATGAAAGTGATGCAAGCTTTGTCAAGGAAAACTTAAAATGCGTGGTAAAACCACTTCTAACTGAGTAAAATTCAGCAAAAAACAATTCTTCGCAATTATAATCCTTGAAATAGGTGTTTTTTTCCCAAAAATCAAAGATTAAACCTACGAGACAAGAACATGTTTGATCAAAATTCGTTAAAACTAGCCAAAAGCTTATGTATAATGAATTCTTTGAAGTAAGAATAGGAACATCAATAAATAGTGTGGAGTCTCTCGAGCTTATCCACGGTACTTCCTTCAGCAAACAAAAAAGGTTATTATTGACTTACTTAAAGTACATGCCCCGATCCCTGACTCCAAACATGTCCACAAGTTTTCGGACAAAACAATTCCAGCAAATACGTTGGAGAAACAATCAATACTAACCAAAGAAGGAACACTGACACAATGGACATATCCAAAACAAGACTAAAGGACCAAATCTTCAATGCCACACAGTAGTCTCCACTGATACAGAAAACAGAGAATTAAAGGCAAAAATACACAATTCATTTCCATTTAAACGAGAAACGAGATAATTAAAAGTAAAACAAAAGGATTTAATGGAGAAAAATCTAGATGATAATCCCATTCAAGTAAGCAAGCGAGAGAAAAAAAAGGATTTCACAAAGAAAGCAAGAAATCTGGAGAATTAAAGGAAAAACAAAATGATTTACCAACTCCTTCCCCTGCTCGATCACCGCATCTTTATAACTACTTTTCTCTCCTTGATTGCTTCGACAGAACACACAGACTTTCTTGAATCTTGACCTCGCCTTCTCCATTTCCATCTCCATCTTTTTCAGCAATCACTATCTTTGTCCCACCCCTCGTAGTTGTCTAGTCTGCTCGCGAGTACTATATTGAATCTGCCACTGTGAAAGTCACTACTTATTGACACAAATATTATAATAGAACAAAAATTCCCACAAGTATAAAGAGAAGATCATTTATTCATGTGTTTTTTATTCCTCTAGCCATTGTCGTGAGATGGAGCAAGTAGAGGGATCATCTGGACTGTGGTTATAAAGTCTAGAGGGGTTACAATGAACTTTTGATCCAGGAAGATGCCTGCACACTGTCAAGCCATCTAAGCTTCCAAACGTGTAGAGGGTACTTTGATGCATTGTGATCTAAGCCTGGATTGAGGTGACTATAATTTTCCTGAGCCCAATTCAAACATCGGCATTCTCTTTTTTTCTAAACACATCTGAACAAAACAATTTATGTTTCATCCACTTGAGCCACTCCATTACTCTAGTCGATTGAGAGGCTGAAGTGAATGAAAAACCTGTATCAGAAGTATATTTCATCTTGAAACAGTTGAAATTAGTTGAAACCGCATGCTGAAATGGTGGAAACTGCATGCTCACCTACATACACAATATGTACTTATTTAGGTGATCAAAGATGAGTGGTTTCGGTTCAAACAAAGAAAGGAATGTTGTATTGATTCATCCAACAATCATTGTACAAGTTTGGTGTGCACTTAGAAAGAAAGACTCCATGTGCCTATCACAGACAAGGGACGAAGATTGGGTGCCAACCAAGAATGAGAGTGTTTATCTGTAAAGAAATTTCTCTACATTAATGAATATTGCAGAGCATGTGGAATCATCCCAAGCAATATCAATGAATCCAAACAAATTGTGAGCTAAGGAATCCCAACAAATTGTATCCTCCCAGTCCTGCAAACCCTCCTTTCCTCCTCTCCCTAAACCCACCAATTTTTCCCCTCCTGCAACTCTCCTCAAGATCCAAATTTTAACCAAGGTTGAAATGGTTGAACGTCAACTCAAGGTCTTTGTTATAATTGTAATGAAAAATATTTTTCTGGGCACAAGTGTAAGGAACAAAATCTTTTTATGGATGCAACTAAGGATCTTTCTGAAGAATATGTTGTTGTTCCGCCTGTGGAGGAAATACCACTGCCATCTGACCTCACCCCACCCTTTGAATCACCAGACCTTGATCCAGTGATTTCACTTAATGCCCTCACTGGATTCTCTACTCCCCGGACTCTCAAATTAATTGGTTACATCAAAAATGAAAAAGTCCTCATCCTTGTGCACAGTGGTAGAACCCATAACTTTATTCATTGTTGCATCGCCTAAGAAGTCAATTGTTACATATGTGTTGTCAATAATTTTCAAATCATGATTGCCAATGGTGGTTCCATGAAATATGGGGGACGATGTAAAAATGTGTGACTCCAAATTGGTCAGTATCACCTGAAATCCCATATGTTTTTTATAGACATGGGTAGTTGTGACATTATTCTTGGTGTCAAATGGTTACGCACTCTAGGCCCCATTCTCGTGGATTTTAAGGACTTAACCATGTAATTCCAACAGGAGGGACAAAAGTATCAGTTTCAAGGAATCACAGCATGATCCCCTGAGATCATCAGTTCCCATCGCATGGAAAAGCTTCTCAAAAAAGGTCATTCGGGAATTATATCCCAACTCCACTCCATTCATGTTGTTGAGACACCTTCTATGCATCCTGACCTCCAATCTATCCTCTCCTGCCACCAAGTTGTTTTTACCACCCCCAAATAACTTCCCCCTTCCCATGGAGTCCATGATCATTCCATCCCTCTCATCCCGGGCAGTCTTCCTCCCAATGTTTGGCCTTATCGTCATCCCTTTTCCTAGAAGAATGAAATTGAGAAAAGTGTTCATGAATTACGAGAAGTCAGTGTTATCCATCCCAGTACTATCCCATATTCCTCCCCTGTGGTCATGGTACTCAAGAAAGAAGGTACTTGGCGCATGTGTCATGATTTTTGCACCCTCAACAAACTCACAATCAAAGACAAATTTGTCATTCTTGTCATTGATGACCTCTTGGATGAATTGAGTAGTGCTCGGTACTTCACCAAATTGGATCTACATTCTTTCTACCACCAGATCCGTATGAAAGAAGAAGGCATTCCTAAGACTCCATTTCGCACTCATGAGGGTCATTATGAATTCTTGGTAATGCCCTTTGGATTGCGTAATGCTCCTTCCACTTTCCAAATTCTTATGAATCATGTCTTATATCCTTTTCTCCATCATTTTGTCTTAGTTCTCTTTGATGATATTCTCATCTATAGTAAAACTTGGCCATCCCATCTCTCCCATGTGAATCAAGTTCTCCATCTACTCTCTAAGCACCAACTTTTCCTCAAACAATCTAAATGTGCCTTTGGTGCCTCATAAGTGGAATACCTGGGTCATATTGTCGACAAGGATGGTGTCTGAGTGGATCCTAAGAAAATTGAATCTATGCAAGATTGGCCTTGCCCTAAAACTCTTAATAACTTGTGTGGTTTTATGGGTTTAACAGACTATTATAGGAAGTTTTTTCGGAATTATGGAAAGATTGCATCTCCTCTCACTTCCCTCCTTAAAAAGAATACTTTCACTTGGACTTCAATTGTGGATCATGCCTTCCAAGCCTTAAAATATTATATGTGCTCGACCCTTTTCCTGGCCCTCCCAAAATTCACAAAGACATTTTTATTGGAATGTGATGCTTCCGAGAAAGGAATTGTTGTCGTCCTCATGCAAAATGGAAGGCCCTTGGCCTTCACTTGCAAACAACTTTCAGAGAGACATTTGGGAAAATCCATATATGAAAAGGAAATGTTAGCTATTCTGCATGTTATAGATCTATGGTGTCCTTATTTATTCGGTCAACGATTCCAAATAAAAATTTATCATCAGAGTCTCAAGTATTTCTTGGAACAACAAATTTCATCCCCGGCGTAGAAAAAATGGGTGACCAAGCTATTTGGCTATGATTATGAGATCATTTACATTAAGGGCAATGAAAATGTCGTGGTTGATACTCTTTCCCGAAAATATGAAGAAGACGGATCCCTTTTCTCCCTCTCCTTCATTGTACAAGATTGTCTCCAAGTTGTTCGTCGGGAATGGTTGCAAGACCCCAAAATTTCTAGCCTACTCCACCAATTGCAACACAATTTTTCAGTTTCTCCAGGGTACTCTTGGCATAATGAAGAGCTTCGCTACAAAGGTCGTTTGTATTTGTGTAAGCAATCCCAAATTAAATCCACAGTGATTTTTGAACTTTATGCCTCACCCACAGTCGGGCATTTAGGGTTTACCAAAACCTATGAACGGGTCAAACATTATTTTTTTTGGGAGGGTATGAAATAGGACATCTGCACCTTTGTGGCTAAATGTGAGGTCTGTCAACACAACAAGGGAGAAATTGTCAAAACTATGGGCACACTCCAACCACTTCTGATTCCCCCTGCTATTTGGTGAGATATTTCAATGGATTTCATTGTAGGCTTACCTGAATCGAGCAATAATTCAGTGGTCATGGTGGTCATAGATCATCTCTCCACATATGCTCATTTTTTGTCCTCTTCAACACCCATTCACATCCGCCACAGTGGCTCAAATCTTCATGGATAATATCTTCAAGCTTCATGGCATGCCTAATTCTATTGTCTCTGAAAAACACCCCACTTTCACCAGCAATTTTTGGCAAGAATTGTTCAAGCTACGGGGCACCTAATTGTATCTCAGCACTGCCTATCACCCCCAAACAGATGGCCAGACCGAGGTTGTCAAAAAGTGTTTGGAAACATATTTGAGGTGTTTCTCATCTGAGTGGAAAAATCAGTGGGCTCAATGGTTACCCCTAATTGAATGGTGGTACAACACATCTTGTCATACAGTTACTTGCATGACTCCTTTTGAAGCAATCTATGGAAAAAAAAAACCCATCAGTCCTCTCCTATATGCTAGGGGTCTTGAAGGTTCAAGAGGTTGACAAAAATATTACAGTCTATGAGGCTATTGTTCGTTCCCTCAAACACAATTTGTTCATGGCTCAGAATCACATGAAGAAAAAACAAGATCAAGATCATTCCAAACACCATTTTGTTGAAGGGGACCATGTATTTCTTCGACTACAACCTTATAAGCAGACTTCACTCAAAGCATTGTCAGAAACTTCCACCCAAATTTTGTGGTCCTTATACAGTGCTCAAGTGTGTGGGATCGATGTCCTATTATTTATCTCTACCCAATCAGTCGAAGCTCCATCATGTTTTTCATGTTTCTTGCTTAAAGAAGGTGATTGGAACTAAGTGCCAAACTCAAACTAGTCTCCCTGAGTTGGATGAAGAAGGATCCATATGGGTGCATCCACAAGTAGTCTTGGCCCAGAGAGAGCGTTGTCTCCGTCTGATCCAGAATATATTTGTATAAAGAAATGGATATAGATTATTATCAAAACATGCTTAACACAGAATAACAGATATACGATAAAATTGGTTTCTATTCAATAAGGAAATAAGTTGAAACTGTAAAAGGCATCGAAAACAAGCTTGCTAGAATGGTTGTGGCTTATCTTTGAGAAGAGATGTCACATTTTCGCTCATTCTCAAGAAGATTATTACAGTGAGGATCTGAAGGCCTTTTTACAATAAACAGGAATTTCAAAAACCCTAAACATCAAAAAACCTAACCCTAGGAGATGAAGCGCCAAAAGTCATGTGGGCCCCGTTTGGGTAAGTTAGTACATCAACTTCTCGGGGTTGTAACTTTTTCATACGATATTTGTTTTAAGCGCACGATAGCCCATTGGAAAGGTCTATCCGAGGAATACACATTTTGTTTCTCTCTATCAAATGTCATTTTGACTGGGGTGAGCCCTTAAAAAAGTTGTTTAGGGCCTCAAAATGACCTCACAAGTCAAGGACCCAAAAACTAGGGAAAAACTGTCGAAATGGAAAACTGCCAAAATGAGCTAGTTGGAATAGGTGGGAGGCCATCGACATCCATCTGGATCAATCCTCCCCCCTTAGAAAGCAATGGTTTCCATTGCATTGAGTTCCCCCATTAGATGAGGAAATTTCTACCGAATTTGGCCTCGGGTGAGCCACTTGCCTTGGTGCAAGAGTTGCCCTGCTTTGACAACTCGATAAAGTTGGATCCTTTGTTGGCGAGTTCCCTTGAACTGTTTGTCCACAATATGATCAATGGATGCATGTTGTATCAAGTTGGGGTTGAGCTATGTTGGTTTCAATTGTTCTACTATCTTTGAGGTGTCCAATAATGGTGGGAAATATGGTCAAAGGATATCCACGTTGAACACTGGGTGTAGGCCAAGGAAAGGAGGAATGTTGAGCTTGAAAGCATTATCAGCCAAAACCTTGGTGATGGTTCAAAACCCATAACTAAGTGTTCTAATCTTTCGATGGGTTCATGTAAGGTGCTCTTTCTGCAAGTGCAACCAAACTTTGTCGCCCACCTTAAACTTATGTGGCACCCGATGTTGATCATGGCACTACTTGTACTTGTCATTGGACTTCTGTAGGATATCCTGAGCCTATTGGTGGATGTCCTAGATCCACTCAATGAACCGGGTGGCTTTGTCAACTTCAGTTGGAGCAAGATATGAGTCGGTTGAGGTGACCGCAAGGGGTAGTGCAACATCTATGGGCCCAATGGTTGGAATCCCAACCCTACCTGAAAGGGCTTGTGGTTGGTTGAGCTATACAGGGCTCGGTTGTAGTTATGTTGAACATAGGGGAGACTCTCATTCCATGTGAGAGGGTGCTTGGAATTATACATGCGCAGGATATGCATGATCATTTGATTTATGACCTCGGTTTGGCCATCTTTCTGGGGGTGGAAGGCTATGAATTTGGTGAGTTTGGTGTCTAGCAGTGACCAGAGACTTGACCAGAATGTGTTGAGAAATCGATTGTCTCGATCTAAGAAAATGGTTTGTGGGATTCCAAAATGTACCCAGACTCATTCAAAGAAGAGCTTGGCAGTGGCCTCTGTTGTGATGCTCTTCTTGCAGGCGACCAGAATTGTCATCTTAGAAAAGCGATCCACAACCACAAAAACACAATCATTGCCCCGCTTGGTGGATGGGAGGCCCAATATGTATTCCATTGAGATGGATTCCCATGGCCTGTCAGGAGTAGGCAGAGGGGTGTACAGGCCATGTTTCTTAGTGGTCGGTTTGGCAATCGTGTGGGTAGTGTAGGACCTTATATACTTGTTGACCTCTTGTCGAAGTTTCGGCCAGTAGAAATTTTTCTACAGCATTGCCACTGTCTCTTCGACATCGAAGTGTCCTACCACCCGACTATAGTGAGATTCCTAGATAAAATTCACTCACTTGCTTAATGGAATGCAGATATGGCCCAGACGGCACAGCAACCCATCCTGAATATGGAAATTAGCGACAAATGCATTTGCGCCCAACATTTGGTAGGTGGTGGTGAAGTTTGGGTATGTCTCATAGAGTTGGGGCCATCCAGAGGTCTCATGGTCTCAAGAGTCTAGCATCGTGGTGAGTGCCACGACTGGAGGTCTACTGAGGAAATCATCGACGCGGTTGGTGCTTCTCATTTTATACTTGATGTTGGGGTGGAATTGTTGCAAGTACATGGACCTCTTCTGATGGCAGTCATTCTGCAATTTTCCTTGTGTCCGCATGAACTAAAGTGACTTATGATCAGTGTGGATGATTTTCTCCTTCCCAAGAATGTAATGTCTCCACTACCGGCAAGCTTTCACAATGGAATACATTTCTTTTTCATAATTAGGGTACTTACGGACAGCATATGATAGACCACGGGGTGACTGTGTTGAGTGAGAACGACACCCACAACATAGTCTAAAGCATGTGTCTTGATATCAAAGGGTTGTTGCAGGTCCGGTAGTGAAAGTATTGGGGCTAAGCACAAGTGTTTATTCAAATCATCAAACGCTTGTTGTTGGGACCAACCCCACAAAAATTTATCCTTACCACCACCCCTTGTTACTTGGTTGAGGGCCCATGCAATATGAGAGAATCCCAACACAAACCTATGGTAGAAATTGGCAAGGTCGATGAAGCTCTTAAGCTCAGTGAGTGTGTTTGGGGTTGTTCAGTCACAGATGACTTGGATTTTGGTTGGATCCACATGTACACCATGTTGATAAACAATTTATACCGAGTAATGAACCCTGTCCATGCCGAAGGAGCATTTTTCCAAGTTGGCATAGAGCTGGTGTTGTTGCAGAGTGTGAAGAACCTATCGAATATGTTGCAAGTGTTCTTCCCAAGTCTTGTTGTAAATGAGGATGTCATCCAGATACACCGCTGCAAAATTATTGGTGAATGGTTGCAAGATATCATCCATCATCCTCATGAAAGTGGTTGGAGCATTTGTCAAACCAAAGGGCATGACCAACCATTCAAAAATACCTTCCTTTGACTTGAAGGTAGTCTTCCATACATCTGTTTGTTCTATTGGGACCTGGTGGTAGCCAGACTTCAGATCAATCTTACTAAATTATTTGCCCCCCCCTATGAGTTGATCAAGGAGGTCGTCGATTTGGGTAATCGGGTACCAGTTTCTGACTGTGATTTATTCAAGGCCTGGTAATCAATGCAGAGTTGTGAGGTTCCATCTTTCTTTTATACCAACATGGTTAGGATCCCACAAGGTGATGAGCTAGGATGGATGTGCCCCTTGTGGAGAAGTTCTTAGATATGTCACTTTATCTCCTCATTCTCTAACAGAGAGCGATGGTAGACTAGCCTATTGGGTAGTTGTGTGTCGGGGATCAGATCAATGGGGTGCTTGACATGATAGTACAGAGGTACCACAGTAGGTGAGGAGAAGATATCTGAGTATTCTTCCATGACCTTTTCCACTTGCTTCTGTTGTGTGGAGAGGTCGGTCGCAGAGACCCTGGATGTGGCTGTGATCTTTCACTCATTCTGAGATCAAATCACGAAGAAGAAAAACTTCCATGTCTGAGAGATGACCTTCCTACATTGCTTGGCAGAGATCAAGGAAATAGCATTGGGTGGGACTGCCTCGGGTATCTTGTACAATTTCTTGTTCAAAGTAATAATAACACTGGGATTCCTAGACTCATATACAACATGACATTTCCATAAATATGGTTGTCCCAAAATAACATTACAAACTTCAATAGGGGAAACATCACACAATACCTCATCTTTGAAAGGCTTGATTTCGTATGATAGGAAACATTGTTGGTTGACGCGGATGTCGCTTCCTTGGTGGAGCCATTTGATGGTGTAGGGTTGCAAGTGTGGCGTTGTCAGTAGGGTGAGTCACTTGAAAACCTCTACTAAGATGAGGTTCTTATATCTACCGCTATCAACGATGAAGTGCAGCGGGGTACCCTTCACCCACATTTGTGAATGAAAAAGGTGCTTGCCTTCCTCTGGCTCGTTCGGTTCACTGGGCTGGAGCTTGGTGGTAGAAACAGTAGCACTGGGTTCTGCATCTATGATCTGTCTCCACCTTTTCAATTCTGACTCAGATTCGGAACCCGCATCTGATTTAGAGGCTTTCACCTCAGCCACCAACAACTTCTTCGAGCGGAAATCAACAATGTTATGCCAGGGGCTCTTATGAAAGTCGCACCACTTCTTGGTATATTTCTTTGTCTTTTCGGTGTCCTTCTTTGCTTGCGGTCTGGACTGGTTATCCTAAGGTTGTCCATATTTTCTCTGTCCTTTGTTCTGCGGGTTGGGGCCGCCCTTTCCTAGATTTTGTTGTGAGGGGTTCCAAGGCCCAAATTTCCGCATCTTTTGTTTGAGCTTCTTCTTGATTTTGATGGCATATCGGTAGGTCACGCCCAAGGATGAGATGTCCAAAAACTACATTTTGGCCTGTATGTGTCTATGTAGACTTCCGTGATACTTGAGCACCAAATGTCACTCAGAATATTTGATACCCAGCTTAGTGCGCAAGGTATGGAAGATATTTGTGAACTCGGGCATCGCTTGGTCTCTTTCCTGCCACAACGTGGTCCATTTTGTGTACAGGTTGTCATAACTTCCAAGAGGGTAGTATTGTTCCTTAATAGCATCCCTGAAGGACTCTTAGGTGACTGTGACTGTAAATAATGAGGGTTCCTCTCTTTCCTTTTGCTCATAGAAATTTTCCCACCAATCGTTGACATGGGGGACAGCTTTGAGGATCTCAAAAGTAATCTTTTCTATATTCGAGAAGTTATGGACAGAGAAATACCCTTCTAGCAGATTCAACCATTTTTCTATCACACCTACATCTATCTGACCTTCAAATATAGGAATATCGAAGTTTATTTGTACCTTGAAGGGGGCGGTGCTTCCGTTTGAGGAAGATGTGTCACCTGTTGGTATTCGTCGAAGGATTTGTGCAAAACTATCCATCATCTCATTCCCCTGTTGCGTGAGGGCTTCCTCGAGAAAAATTTTGAAGGGATCTCATGTCCCATCATCTTTATTTTCTTCTACATGATAGGTCATTTGGGTGTCCAAGATATTTTGTCCTCAAGAGAAACAAGCTCAAGACCCAATTCTTTGTACCCTGACCTCTTTGGGGACATGCATTAAGAACGACAAGGAGCAAACTGCTCTGATACCAATGATCCATAATATATTTGCAGAATAAAATAGATACATATTATTATCAAAATATGCTTAACATGGTATAACATATATACAGTAAAATTGGTTTCTATTCAATAACAAAATAAGCTGAAACTGTAAAATGCAACGGAAACAAGCTTTCTAGAATGTTGGTGGCTTATCTCTGAGAAGAGATGTGACGGTTGCGCTCATTCGCAAGAATATTATTACAATGAGGATCTAAAGGCCTTTTTACAATAAACAGGAATGTCAAAAACCCTAGACATCCAAAAAACCTAACCCAAGGCGATGAAGCGCCAAAAGTCATGTGGGCCCCGTTTGGGTAAGTTAGTAGATCAACTTCTTGGGGTCGTAAATTTTGCATACGATCTATGTTTTAGGTGCGCGATAGCCCATTGGAAAGGTCTATCTGAGGACTACACATTCTTTTGTTGTCTATCAAAGGTCATTTTGACTGTGGTGAGCCCTAAAAAACGTTGTTTAGGGCCTCAAAACGGCCCCGCAAGTCAGGGACCTGAAAACTATAGAAAAAACTGCCAAAATGAGCCAATTGGAATAGGTGGGAGGCCACCAAAATCCACCTGGATCACTGTCAGCGCACCATCCAGGAAGTGTTAGTCCAATGGAAAGATACACCTTCATAAGATGCCACCTGGGAGACAACCACCATTCTACAACAATTCCCTCATCTAAAGCCTTGTGGACAAGTTTGTTCTTCAAGGGGGAGGGCATGTTAGGGACCTAACCTCCCTAACCCCTTGCGTAGGTAGAGTAATATAATTTCATTTAATAAAGGCCAATATTAATAATTCCTAGCCATACGGAAGAATAAGTCAAATGTAAGAAGACCTAATAGAAGCTTCCACTTCTAGAAGGATCTTCCTCTAGATTGTTCTTTTGGATAGATAGATTTAGTATAAATAGAAGTAGAGGGTGTGAGAAATATTGTCTTGGATATTATTGTAATAGAGCTCTGTTCTGTTGGAGGTTTCCCCCTCGAAGAGGCAAGTGAAAATTGCTATCAGTAATCAAAGTGCTCTTTCTGGTGTTATTATGGTATCGTTCTGGTATTTTTATGATTATATAATTGTTTCTCTACCATTTCTAGCTAAAATATTTTTGTTCTGCATACTATTTTGTATCTGGAATACTACAGATACCCTCAAAAATAATGAAAAATAAAATAATTCTGAGTTTTTGGGTGGGTTTTTCGATTGGGCTTGTTTCCCACCATCCCTATGCTCGTACAAAATGGATTCCAACTTCCCTACCCCCTTGGGGAAGATATAAAATCACCATTGAGAGCTAGAATGGGGACAAGTATTTTAGTGTAAGGTTATGTTATTGAAATCTAGCAAGTTTACCTATTCCTTTAATCCTCTGAGTATCATCCCCTAACTTGGAAACTCCTTTTCCAATGTTTCTTCCTTCTTATATAGTCATAAGGTGTCTCCTTATCCTTATTGGGATATTCAAGGAAGAGCATCATCGCTCAGTAGAAGCTTGAAGGATCTGTGGAGGAACCCGAGTAGTTGGCTCTGAAGCAGTGCCAAAAGAAAGTCAGGGTGTAACTAACTTTGATATTTGGTGTTAATAGAAGAGTTCTCTTTCCCTACAATTTTGTGTTCATTGCAATAATTGTATGTTATCATTATTCATACTTGCCTTGAATATAATACATGATATATATGTTACTTGATTATATAACTACATCATTGCAACATTTGTCTTGATTTCATTTTCCAGGCTTGTTCCGGAAAAAGTCAGGAGAGCTTCGAAAAACATGAGCAGGGGTCAACATCAAATGAAGGGTTTCAGGTGCACACTTTCTCCTTCTATCTTTCCCTACTCTCTCCTAGCAAAAAGTATTTACTTTTCAGTTTGCTCATTTGTTTGTGAGGGGAGATTTCAGTCTTCTCAATCCGGTTTCGATCTGTTATGACTTGACCCAAAGTCATGGGGGAAATATCTCATCAACAGAATTGGTAACCATACTGGGGATACTCCTAGTTTGAGTCAATTTGTTTAGGGTCCCTTTCTTGTTGCTTCCCTTGCTGTGTTTTCTGTATCTTTTGGGTTTTTCATAGAGCTTTAGCTTCTTAGGATTTGTTTTCAAGATCTGGAACCCCTCTTCTCTGGAGAGGCCTTTTAATTTTCTAAAGTTGTCAATCCATATGCATGTTGCTTCTCTATAACCCGCATACATCCATGAGTTGTGCTTATACAGCCCACGGATATACACAAGTTGCACTGCACACAGTCGTCGACCTATGTTGAAGTTGATTTTTTGAAAAAATATATTTTGCTTATGGGTTTGGTGTTTGGTTTGGTCAAATCTCGTGAGTGTCCTGAGTCCCTTTTTGGGTTTGCTCTGTACTGAAAAAGTTTAATATACAAAAAAATAAAAATAAAAACTTTGTGATTGTCATTTCTGATTCTGAGGTTCTTAGGTGTTTGAAGCTTCAGTCTTGTTTATATGGAGGTCTTTCCAGTTTCATTGAATTTTCAATGGATTTAGGTTTTTTTTTTCTTTCGTTATACCTACTTTCCTTTGTTTGAAAAGGAAAAAGAAAATCTGCCTTTATTTGATTTTCATTTCTTTTGAAAAAACGAAAAACAAACAAAATACGCTTGTTTTCTTACATATCCTTTCTTGAGCCCTTGCCCCTCATCATTACAAGAAAAGAGTTAGTTATTTAGCATTCGGGTAGTTATATTTCCATAGAACTTTAGTAGTGGTATCCTTTCATTGGAAAAAGAAAAGAATCTAGTTGTGCAAGTTTTGCATTCTTGTTTGAATTGGGTTTCTAAAAAGAAATTTGCAATATACATTTCAAAGTGTCTTGATTCTTGCATTCAAAATGTTGTGCTTTCATTGAAAATAAAAAGAGTTTTATTTGTAAGCGTATTTGCATCCATTTTTCATTTGAAGAAATTGCATTGTGTTATTAATTTGCATTAATTTTGGATTCAGCCATAACATCACCAAAGTTGCATCTGCACCCTTTCTGAGTAAAGAAAAACCCATTAAAATGAATGCTTAACTAATATATATTAGAAACTTTCATTTTTCTAGGGTGAATGAACAAGTGCAGGTTAGGGCCTTGGTGTAGGTTGGAGAGTAAATTTCTCCAAGGCCACTAAACCAACATAGGTGTCTGAGATAGGGGGTGAAGAATCCAGTTGTAGTATAGGTTTAGTCTAGAATATCCTCTAACACAGGAGTTAAACACAAGGTCACGTAAGGAATAGTCGAGGATATTCCCCTCCAGAATTGGACTGAGCATAGCAGAGAGATCGTGTATTGGGGGTTTCAAGTGTACCCATACCTCTATGAGAGGGTGTGCTTTCAAGGCTTCGTAATTTTCTACCCTGCCCACACGTTCGATCCCGACTGTCAATTATACCCCCCGGGCACCGACTGCGAGCCGGTAACCATAATTGATTCACCTAGTATATCAGAAGGTGACTATGGGGGTTTGTCGTAGTACCTAGAGAAAAATTTTCATCACACATTTCAATATTACTAGAGGGTACCTCGCGAAGCGATGACACTTGCACCGAATAAGGCTGATCTGTGGAGGTGAAGATCACTACTTCTCATACCTTCATGTGTTGTCCCATGGGACTTAATCAACCCGTGCATTTGTCTGGAAGGGCCTGATCCCACTTTTTTGTTATTCTGGTCCCAAGACCCAATCCATTTGAGTCAGGATCTTGACAAAGTTGTTTTTGTTTGTATTGTATTTTAGGGCTTTGTAGTGATGTGATTGGGGAACATAGTTCAACTTTAGGAAGGCGAGTAGATTGTCACCAAGAGTTAATCACTCAAAGTGGCTCATCAACCACCCCAAAGATCAAGGATAATTCAAGGCCTTCCACCTGAGGAAGAGGTTAGAAATAATTCTCCCCCGCCTCCACAAAGGCATCAGCTCTATCCATCCAGCATTTTCTTATCGATCAATCAGACTGAGATGTAAGCATTGACCCTCTATAAGTAAACGCTCCAGAACCAGAGGAGGTAATCATTGAGTATCTTGGATATGAGGAGTTCTCTCCACACTTTAATCCTCCATTACTTGGGAATTTTCCATTTCTAGTCATACAAGTCCCACCTCTCAGATTAGACCTCGCTAATAGTATCCCTCTCCATTGGGCCACTATGGACGCACTCCGCTAGTTTTAGGGTCAGGAGCCCATGCAACTCCCACCTCGACGATCGTTACTCGTGGAATCTTTCCTCCCAGTATGTCCAACCAAATGATGGGTATGATTCAATCGACCATCGCCACGTCGACCAACAAGATTCCCTCAATGGTCGTTGGTCCCACTTGAATTTCGAGTGTAGCTACATCATTTACATTGGCAACGAACTCTTTTTCATACAAAATGTCATTGATGGATGCACTTAATGCATTGGTTAGTTCTGATCCAATGTCCTAGTCTTCAAATGTTGGTGTAGGGAGCACTCAAACTCCTTACCAAGTCGTTTCTTAGGGTGGAGGTCACATTCCTACGTCAACCAGATTCGTTGGAAGTGGACCTTTCCAATATTACATCCCTAACCCTGCATGGGAATGGGGCACCTCTATGGGTAGAGGATCTCAATCCGCTAGTATTTCATCTACATAAAACATGTTCACACTTTACGGTGGGTTTGGGAGTAACCCTTTCACTGCATCCATAGTATCGGCAGGGGGAAACCCCTTCCAAGGTCAATTTATCCCCTGGCTAAGCCCTTTTTCCTCTCCAGGGGTGTCGATGGGGAGTACCCTTCTCCAAGGCCAATCGAATCCCTCACAAGGGATGTCGCAAGGGGGAAAACCATTTCTCGGTCAATCTACCCCCATGCCAGGATTTTTTCCTTTCTATGGGGGGTCCACTGGAGGAAACCCCAATTTTCCTTTTGGGAACCAAATGGGTGGAGGATTCCCTCTATTTAAACAGGTTCAACAAGGTTTTATCCCAAGCTCTAGTTCAACCGCAAACTCTTTCTGGCACCTTGGTGCCATTTTAAACCTAGGACCTTCTTTTCAGGCTGCAAATCAGTCAATGACATAGCCTCGACTACCATTTCTGGAAACGTTGCATTTTCTAGAATTATCCAAGTTGATGAATGACCCCATTCATCATGACCCTAGCTATTATGTGGTCTCAATAAAACTGCCTTCATACATACCCAAATTTGAAGGGAAAAGTGGTGAGGATTCACAAGACCACGTAACGACGTTCCACTTGTAGTGTTCGTCCAAATCACTTAATGACGATGAAATTCGATTACATGTGTTCCAACGCACTCTTACTAGAGGTGTTTCCAAGTGGTACATTGAACTTGAAAGGGGGAAGTACTCGAATTTTGGTGATTTAGTCATGTTTTTCCTAAACCATTTCCAACTCCTTGTCTGGTACGACATCATGACAAAATTGTTGGCCAATTTTGAGCAAGATAAGGCCACACACATTTCTGGTCATATCCAGGAACGGAGGAGAAGAAAGAACTTGATTAAAGCTATGATTCCAACAGAGTTCCTCCTTGAATGGTTCCTAAAATCTCTACTCCTGTACATTTCGAAGGATGTTGCGACTTCAGGAGTGTTTTTGGAAGAACAAGTGATCTTTCGGGCATAGAAACTAAAGCTCGTTTACTCTCAATTGAACATGCTCTATGAGACTATGTCAGATGAACTGTGGTCTACTCTTGTGGTATACTATGTGTTTTCTTAGGTTCAAATTTTGTGTTGAACTATTCAAGGATTGATGCTAGGCATTTCATCGTAAGACCATGCAAACACATGTCAAAACTCTTTAAAAAGTGTCATGTACTGAAAGATATCTTCTTGTGAGCATTCTGCTCCGATGAAGACGTTTTCAATGACATCGAGATTCCTAGAGATGTTGATCGGGATCATCTCTAATATATTAGCCATATTTCCTTCGGTGTAGACACCATGTCTGGCTAAGGGATTGACTCTCCTATCAACACTTATGAAGTCGCATAAAAGAGCCCAACATCTCTTACACCTCCACTTAGTTTTTGGACGATGCAATTACTATTAGATCTTATTGAATCCGCACAAGTGTATATTTTGTGTGACCTCTGGTTATATTATTGGATTCATCATTTTTACAAAATGAATCATGATTAACCCCTAAAAGGTTGAGGCAATAATTCAGTTGCCTTCCCCGCGTATGATTAGACAACTTCAGAGCCTGCAGGGAAAGGAAAATTTCCTCTGGCGATTTGTGTTGAACTATGCCAACATCACGAAAGGCTTCATGCACCTTTTCAAAAAGGGGGTACCATTTTATTGGGATGAAGCCATACAACATTTGTTTGATTTGTTAAAAAAATATTTGGTTTTGACTCCTTTGTTGAGCCCCTCCCCGCCCCCCCCCGGACTACAATCGAGATTTCTTGTTATATTTGGCAACAATTGAATCCTCGATTCGCATGGTTCTTGCTCAAGAAGATGATGAGATCTTGAAGCACGTCATCTATTATTTAAGTCATGCATTGATGGGTCCTAACTCAAGTATTTGCACGTTGAAAAGATGGCACTGAAAACATTTCATGATATCCAGCGACTTTGACACTACATTCTGCTACGCAAGACAACCATTATTGCCACCATTAATCCTTTCCAGTACGTTTTGACTAGGCAAATTATTGGTGGGAAGTACAACAAATTGATTGTTGTGCTTCAAGAATTCGATTTGGATTTTGCATCTGCAAAGTCCAAGAAGTATTTGGTCTTCGCCGAGTTAATGTTGAAATTCCTAGTTGAGAATGAGGAAAGAGAAATGACTAACTCATTTCCAAATGAGTATATTTTCCTCATATCTTCATCTGAACCATGGTATGGAGATATTCTTATATATCTCTAGACTTTTAACTTCCCTTTGAACTATTCATGAGACGAGTGATGATGAATTCGTCACATGGAAAAACTACCTCATTATCGCAGACATGTTGTATCGGCGTGGGGTGGATTCGATTCTTTATCGTTGTTTGACTTTTGAAGAAGCAGAGGTTGTGTTAAATGGTTTTCATAGTGGAGCATGTGGTTGTCACCTATCTGGGTTGGAAACAACCCAAAATATTTTGCACGTCGGGTACTTTCGGCCCACGATCTTCAAATATTGTATCGAGGCATTCAAGAAATGTCACCCATGTCAGACATTCACTAAGAAAATGTGTGCACATATCGCTCCCATGTTTCATGTTATTATTGTTGGACCTTTCACCAAGTAGGGGGTAGATTTTATGACATGCCAGTCGACCTCGACTAGGAGGAATCATTACATTATCGTGGTTTTCGAATA
>ML850912.1:22237-53776 GCA_009831015.1 Picea engelmannii
ATTGGTGGGGCATCATAGTTTCTAGGCAATATGTAGTCACGAGGAAAGCTCAGCTCCGATAAAGATGCACTAAGGGTTTCCTCAATCTATGGTTCAGTTGTTGGAGCTCTGCTTCAACTCTTCCTTGGTACAGTTGTTGTTGCTCATGTGGCTCTAGGTGGCACCATTTTTGTAGTGAAGTAGTCTTTGACAGGTGTTGTAGCTTTATAGATCGTTCTAGCTATGTGCTCTCTATTTTTCCTGTAATGCTAAGTAACAATAGTCCGCATTTGGCAAGCATGGCTACTTTTATTCCCTTTTTCTAGCTGTGCATTGGTCTTTGTGCCTTCCCTCCTATCCCATCTTCCAGTAGTGTGGCAGGTGCTTTCATTAATGGTGCTTTATTGTTGGATCCATTATTATATTTCCATCATGTACTTCCACTCTGTCATGTGGATCGACATCATTTTACTTTTACTCCCTATCATTATGATGGTTTTATGAATTGGCCTTATGGCGATTTTATGCGTTGTTATAACGGCCATTTTATGACTTGTCCTTATCCTCCCGTAACTGTCATTTCCATCCTTTTCATACTTATAGAAGTCTTGTCATATGGTACGGTGAAATTACTAATTCATTATTTATCGTTGTGTTGTTAGGTCTCCTTGGTTGGCACAGTTGTTCTTATCTGTGCGGTTCCCATTGTCATTCTTTATGCACTCATTCTCTTTTTTCTTTTTGTTGTGCGACTCTTCCTATTGCACAGGATTGTCGACCTTCTTGATAGAGTTTTATCTAACTTTCATTTGTTGGGTTGTTATATTCTTTGCAGTGAAAGTATATTCGAGGTGAATCAACTGACGATCGAAGGTCGAGATGGATCGATAGCAATCAAGGTCAAGGTGGATTGACAGTAAATCGAAGGTCGAGGAAGTCGCGGGTAAATTCGAAGTCGAAGATATCGATGGAAATTCAACCGACAAGAGGTCGAAGTGTGAGCGTGAGACGACCAACTAGAGACCGAATGAAGGTCGACTGGTAGTCGATTGGTAACCCGACTTGGAGTCGAATTTAATAGAATCCCAGGATTTGCGAGATTTGTAGCCAATGATATGCATGGATCTATAATTTTTTTGGGGGGAAAATATTTAGGGTTTTTCCTGTTGTAAATCTTATAAAGAGGCGTGTTGTAACACTATAAAGGGTAATCGTAGAATGCACTTATGCAGGTTAATGCTTGTGTAAGTGTAGGTTGTTGGTCATGCATATGTAAGCCATATTGGCTATAGGGTTGTTCTTTCACAGGCAAGAGGATATGATGTTGATTGTGTCTTAAGTGTGGACCAATGTTATACATGTAACCTTTTATTCAGATTGAATAAGACAACAAGAGAGTGGAACGGTTAAAGGAATGTCGATTTTTCTCGGTTAAGGGTTCCAAGGTAAAATCTCAGTGTATTGTTTGATTGCTTGTTTCATTTACATTATTTATTAAATTCTTCTTCTCTTCTACTAGGATTAGTGTTGAAGCATCTCTCATTTCTTACATGTGGTATCAGAGCTTAGGTCTACCCTGACAAGTGAGTTATCAGAACGATGTTATGTTTTGGCGAGTATATCATATCTTGATTTTCCAATCTTCAATCTAAGAACTAAACCCTAGGTACAGTAAGAGTCGTAAATCATAAATTGTATTAAAGATCATGGTAAAGAATGGAAAGAAGTTCCAGAATAGGGATAGAAAAATTCAATGGCCAGAATTTTGAGCTTTGGAAGCTTAAAATGGAATATCTTCTCGTGGATCAAGAACAATGGACAACGGTCTTTGCAGGTACCTAGCTGACAGGCATGTCGACGGAAGAATGGGAGAAACTCAAAAGAAGAGAAATAAGTATGATTCGACTTTGTCTTTAATATTTGATGTTTTTGAATGTCTCAGGTGAAGATTAGGCCAAGAAAGTATGGGACAATTTGGGAAGCTTATACCAGTCGAAAGCTCTGGTAAATAAGTTGTTTCTCAAAAAGAAACTGTATCTTCTGAGGATGAGTGATGGAAGTTCGGTGACTGGTCATTTAAATGTGTTTAATACCATGTTAAGCCACTTATCATCTCTGGATATTAAGATCGTTGATGAGGAGAAGTGTATCAACCTATTGTCTTCTTTTCCAGACTCTTGGGATAGCTTAGTTCTGGATATTGGGAGTAGTAAAACTACACTAGCGCTAGAGGATGTGGTTGTTTCTCTGATGTCAGAAGAAATGAGAAGGAAGAACATGGAAGGGTCGACCAAAGATGCTCTAGTAGTGAGAGGTCAACCGGTAGACAAAGATAAAGGAATATTATAAATTTCAAGTCAAAGGGTAGATCTAAATCTTTGGTTCAGTCGACGCGAAGATGCTGGAAATGTGGTAAAGTTGGGCATTATAAAAAGGAATGTAATTCGAAGGCAACAAAATTCAATGCCAGATTCGACGAGGAGTCGTCGACTGAGAGAAATATGACCTTAGATAAGGGAGTTGATGTGTACCTAGCATTGACTAGTACAAAGTCAGATCAAGATGTTTGGTTGATCGACTCGGGAGCATCCTATCATATGAAACCACATAAATAATAGTCCTTTGAATATGAACGATATGATGGAGGTGATTTGTCCTTAGGGGATGACTTGACAACCAAAATTGTCGAATGGGGAAGAGTCTGAATGACATTGCACGATGGGAGGAAAAGAACCCTTATAGGTGTGCTACAAATTCTGGGTTTGGAAAGAAACCCGATATATGTCAACAAGATGAGTGATGCAGGTGTGCATACTCTATTTCATAAGTATTCATGCAAGATGTTCAGAGGTGTGATGATCTTAATGAGAGGAGTTTGGATTGGTACCCTATACAAGTTGTTAGGGAATGTTGACTCAACTGCATGCAACATAACCATTGCTCCTGAAATCAACTCAAGTATGAATCAACTTGACTTGATGTCGACACAACTCGACTCGAGCTAAGTCGGTTCAAATTGACTCGAAAATACATGATGAAATCGACCTGACCAGGTTATGGCACAAGAGGATGGGACACATTGGAGAAAAAGGACTTCAAGCTATGCAAAGTAAAGGTATGGTTGAAGGTTTTCCTCAATGTGGTTTATAAGTTGACTTTTGTGAACATTGCATATATGGAAAACAAATTTGGGTGTGGTTCCCATCTGGAGCGACAAGGGAAAATGGGATTCTAGAACTGGTGCATAGTGATGCGTTTGGCCCGGTTACAGTGCCTTCACTTGGTGGATCCTTTTATTACGTCTCCTTCATAGATGATTTTTCCAAGAAGACATGGATATATTTCCTGAGGAAGAAATCAGAGGTTTTCAGGAGATTTAAGGAGTTTAAATCTCTTGTGGAAAACCAGACAGAGAAGAGGATTAAAGTACTCAGGACTAACAATGGTGGTGAATTCTATGGGAAGGAATTTGATCAGTTATGTAAGCAGTGTGGCATAACACGCCAAAATACCACACCATATACCCCACAGCAAAATGGAGTTGTTGAGAGAATGAACAAAACATTTATGGATAAGGCAAGGAGAATGCTCAGTGGTGTTGGGCTCGCACAAGAATTATGTGCAGAGGCAATTGAGACTGCAAGATATCTGGCGAATATGTCTCCTTCCTCGGTGCTAGTCGAAATGACTCCAAATGAGGTATGGTCTGGTAAGAATCCTTCAATGGTGTATCTCAAAGTATTTGGTTGTGATGCATTTGTGCATGTTCCCAAGGAAAAGACGAGCAAGTTGGACAAGAAGACAGACAAATGTATTTTCATTAGATATAAATAAGGAATGAAAGGATATAATCTCTAGGATATTGCATCAAGGAGAATAGTGTACATTCGAGATGTGGTCTTCAGATAAGTTGGAGATAAGTTCAACCCTGAGGAAGTTGTTCAGACCGAGAATAATCCTAATATGGTGCGGTTTGAACAGAGGAACGAAGAAGATGGTTTTGATGAGTTGAGTGAATCTGAGGAAGAGGTGGAACAATTGACTCTGGTGGTAAGGAGGTTAGAAAGAATAAGAAAACCGGTTCAGAGGTATAGTCTACCCGACTTTCATTCCACATTTCTACTAACGTCCATCGATGATGAGCCCAAGTCGGTCGATGTGGCAGTAGAATCGGCAGAGGGTAAACTCTGGAAGAACACCATGGTCGAAGAGATGGATTTGGTCAAGTTACCTAGTGAAAGGAAGCTCGTCGATAGAAAGTGAGTAAGAAAATGAATATCACAGGACAAGTTGAGAAGTTCAAAGCTCGACTTATAGTGAAAGCCTATTCCCAAGTTGAAGGAGTCGACTTTGGTGATATTTTTTCCCTTGTTGCAAAACTAACTTCCATTAGAGTACTAATGTCTCTGGCTGCAGCATTTGATCTAGAGATAGAACATATAGATGTGAAGACAATGTTCCTACATGGGGACCTGAAAGAAGAATCTACATGAAACAGCCTGAAGGATTTGTAGTAAAGGGAAAGCAAGAGTTGGTGTGCAAACTCAAAAGGTCCTTGTATGGTATAAGTCAATTTCCAAGGATGTGGTACTAAAATTTTGATACATACATCCTTAGTTTGGGATTTGTGAGAAGCAAATTTGATCATTGCATATATTCCAAGGAAGAAGGTGGGTGTTTCATATATGTAGTTGTGTATGTCGATGACATGTTGTTGATTGGAAACAACATGGATGCAATAAAGGAGGTGAAGAAGCAGTTATCGACCAAGGTCGACATGAAGGATCTTGATGCAGCTAACTTCATTCTAGGAATGGAGATTAAGAGAGATCGAGCCACTAGAAATATTTGGTTGAATCAGATGAAGTATAATGAAATGGTTCTGAAATAATTCAACATGCAAGAGTGAAAATCAGTGAAGGTGCCAATTCCTATGAGAGAAAGTCTTACTGATGAACAGTGTCCAAAGACACGGGAAGAAATAGAGAACATAGCATGTGTTCCCTATGCAAGTGTTGTTGGGAGTCTAATGTATGTGATTGTTTTCACTCGACCATACATTTCCCATGCAGTGGGAGTGTTGAGAAGGTACATCTCGACACCTGGAAAGGAGCACTGGACAACCAATGATATGTGGGATTTGTATCCAATGATATGCATGGATCTGTAACTGTTTTTAGGTGCAAATATTTAGGGTTTTGCATGTTGTAAATCCCATAAATAGACGTATTGTAACACTATAAAGGGTAACCATAGAATGTACTTATGCAAGTTAATGCATGTGTAATTGTAGGTTGGTGGTCATGCATATGTAAGCCATATTGGCTACAGGATTGTTCTTGTCCAGGAAAGAGGGTATGATTTCGATTGTGTCTTAGATGTGGACCAAGGTTAGACATGTAACCTTTTATTCAGATTGAATAAGACAACAAGAGAGTAGAACGCTCAAAGGATTGCTTGTTTTTGTCGGTTAAGGGTTCCAGGGTAAAATCTCGGTGTATTGTGCAATTTATTGTTTCATTTACGTTCTTGATTAATTCTTCTTCTCTTGTTTTAGGATTAGTGTTGAAGTGTCTCTCATTTCTTACACCATTCACCCTTCCTTTCAATGCTTCTCCATTAAGTGTTTCCAAATGTGAAGCACCTACCTCTGTCACCTCTTGTATCACGTATGGTCCTAACCAGTGCATACAGAACTTCCCCGGGTGTTGCATAAACTTGCTATCATATAGTAGTACCAAGTCTCCTACTTGGAATTTTTTTAGCTTAATGTGTTTGTCATGCCATTCTTTTTCCCTTACCATTTGAGCCTATTGGTGAAACCTTATGATAAATATATTCTCTTCAAGTTGTACCAGTTGTGATAGGTGTTCCTGTATTGGCCTAAATCTGATAGATTTTTGATAGTTGTGACACACAGGCTTGGTACAATGAACTCCATCGGCATTACTACCTCCTGCCCGTATACCAACCTGAAAGGTGTTTTCCCTATCAACTTCTTATTGGTTGTCCTATATGCCCATAATACAGCAGAGACTCTTAAGTCCCAGTCATCTCTTCCTATGTTGCATATTTTTGTCAGTGCATTCTCTAGGATTTTGTTGAATGCTTCCATTGTGCCATTGGCCTATGGCTGGTACAACGTACTCTTCTGGTGGTGGATTTGGAATTCTTCGTTCAAAGCTAGTATGGTATTATTGATGAATTGCTTCCCTTGATTACTCATCAATGTTATTGAACATCCAAATTGAGTTACTATGTTCTCAAACAAAAAGTGTGCAGTAGTTTATGCATTGCAATGCGTAACTGTTGTTCCTTTTGCCCATCAAGTAAGATATTTTGTTGTTGTAATGATGTACCTAGCCCCTAATCTTCTTGCTAGTGGGTCGACTGGTCCAATGAAGTCTATGTCCCACTCATCAAAATCATGTAATGTAACTTTGTATTCAATGGCATCTTGTCCCTTATGGAGGGTTTTTTTACCCTTTGAAAAATGTCACATGTCTGATAGTATTCCTTTGCATCCCTGTGAAGTTAGGCTAGCATAGTCTTGCGCATAATATCTTTTGCGCAGTGGCTTTACCTACATAATTTCCTCATGCTATCTCGTTGTGCGCTTATGCCAATATAGTTAGTATTTCGTGTTCGACCACATAGTGTCACAGTATTCCATATGTGCCCAGTTTATATAAACTTCCTGCAATTAATTAGTAGTTCGCAGCCTTTACTACCAACTTCTTTTTCTACGCAATCTTCATGTCTGACGGGAACATCCTTGTACTCAATACCTCTACAATTTTTGTAAAATAATTGTCAACCATCTTAACCAAAAATAGTTGTGCATCATCATCCAGGTTGTCTGCCTCTTCTCCCGAGAGTATGCGTGACAAATGATCTAGTCTTGCATTGTGTTTACTTGGTTTTACTACTACTTCAAAGTCATATTCCTGGAACAATATGAGCCATATGAAAATCCTTCCCCCCAACACTGGCTTATTGAATAGATATCTCAGCATAGAATGGTTGGTGTACATCTTAAAGTGTGAGCCTAGCAAGTAGTGTATGAAATTCTACAGCGCATAGACCATACCCAATCCCTCACGTTCTGTTGCGGTATAGTTTTTTTTCCATTGTTGATAGTTTCCTACTTGCAAAAGAGATTGGGTGATCTATATCTCCCTCACCTGGTTGTGACAAGATCATGCCTAATGTTATTGATGATGCATCCACATGTACATGAAAGTTCTTGTTCCAGTCTAGGAAAATTAAAATCGGTGCAGTTACTAACTTTTGTTTCAACGTGTCCAATCCTTTCTGACAGTCGTCATTCCACTCAAACTTCACTTGATTTTTCAGTAATTTTTCCATTGGTGTTGTAATATGTGTGTATCCTTTGATAATTTTTTTGTAATACTCTGTGTGAACTAATGCTATGTGCATCTATTTGACTGATGTGGGTGGTTATAAGTCCAGAATAACTATAATCTTTGTGGGATCATTTATTAGACCTTGTTTGCATACCATGTGTCCCAATAATATTCCAAATAGTGCACAAAAAATAAAGTTATTTAGATTTAAGGATATATGATGTTGTCTACACTTATCCAACATGAATCTTAGCAATTCAACATGAACCTGTAACAGGATAAATACAGTCCATTCATCCAAGTAGACTTCAAGAAACTTATGAATAAACTCCTTAAACATTGCAGAAACCACTCTTGAAAATACCATAGGTGTGTTCTTCAACCCAAATGACATCATTGTGTATTGAAAACTTCCCCATTCTATCGCAAATGTAGTCTTATGTCTATCCTCTTGTGCAATTCTTATCCGATGGTAGCCTAAGAAACCCTTTGTGAACGAATAGACTTCTTGTTTGCCTACGTTTTCAAGTACCTCATCTATAAATGGCATTGGGAATGGATCATGTAGGCATGCATCATTCAGTTTCCTCAGGTCAATACAGATATGTATACCCCTTGTTTTCTTGTCATGCACTACTATGGGACTTATCCATTCTGATTCCTCAACCGATTCAATGATTCTCGCCTTTATCATGCGGTCTATTTCCTCCTTTAATTTTTCTTTATATCTTAGGTTCAGTCTATAGAGTCTCTGTTTCACTGGTTTAGCACCTGGTTTTAGAGGGATCCTCATCTCCCCTAGTTCGCCTGCTATCCCTTTCATCTCTAAGAATGTAGTTGGGAATAGTTCTTGGTATTCTCACAGTAGATCTATTATCTTTCTTATAGTTTCCTCATCCCAGTAATCTCTTATCTGTTCAAACTTAGGGATTTCCTCTGTCCCAATATTGAATTTTCGTGTCTTGACTAGTTGCATGTATGTTGTAGATTCCAGCTCTAGGACCTCTACTATTCATTCCCCCTCTGTTTCCAATCCTTCGATATTGCAAGGATCTTCATCATCCTGATCCTCTTGTGTCACATTGTAACATTCCAATAACTTGTGAACCAACATAGAGGTGTTGTGTGTGTTGCATACAGATAATACTTCCATTGATTCTTCTTCGGCAAATATTTTTTGTTTAATCTCCTGTAGCGTTGTACTTATTAGGGATAACTCATTTTGAAAGGTATATTTTACCTGGAATCATTGAGTTATGTAATCCTAGTCTGTTGTATCTATGTGCATCTCCAGTTCTAAGTACTAGTTCTTTGGGATGGTATCAAGGGTATGTATGAGCATGTGCGTCCGTTCTTTCCTTGGTACTGATTTCTATGATTTTTCACACTAAGCAACATGATTTGTTCGGTTTCCTTCCCTAGTATACTTATGTAGCATATCTCCCTCATCATTATTGAATCTCACTTGTATTAGTCTCCTACAATGTTGTCCTTCTACTATGTTTTCTTTGTGTGTCGCCCACCATCTAGTTGGGGTGGCCTTCAGTACAATGTCCAGTGCTAGTAGCCTCTATTGTTTTGATACATATGCCTCAAATGTTTGTACAAATGTTCTTATATCTATCAACATATCATACGTATGTGGGTTGCATAGTTCTATTCCAATCCAGCATACTGATTTGGTCATGTGTGCTCATTGTCATGTTGAGACTTCATGCATCCTCTACTGCCAATTTTCCAGACTTGCTTCTAAGTCTTAGGTACACGAACTCATGCTTCTCCAACTCAATGTGCCATATGTGGTGAGGTTAACATAGTCATCCATTATAGAAGTCATGTTGTACATGTTATCAATTTCATCGCCCTTCGTTGGTTCTATGTACCTCCTTCCTTCTTTTGGGTCTAATGGTGCAGTAACTTTTAGCTCTCCTACTTCAAATATCATCTCTCACCTTTTCAAATTGAATATGGATTGGTTATTGAAGGCCCATTATAGTCCCATTAGTGTTGGATATGGTTGGCTATCGTCCACAATCCTGATAACTTCAAAATCTACGACATTGCGCACTCCATCTATATTCACAGTTATTCTTGTTAATCTACCAATAGGTACTATTTTGTACTGGTTTTCTAGTCTAAATTGAATGGGTTACCACACTAACTTGGGTTTCCCCATCATTTCCCATCTCTTCTTAGGTAGCACATTCACATCGAACCCTGAGTCTAAGATCACATTGTCTATGTCATATTCTCCAATCTGTGCACTGAACCTGAACTCTCCATTGGTTCTTTTCTTGCACAATAGTTTGTTCACTACTTTCTTTTTAGTAGAGGCTACCTTTCCTTGTGTGCAGTGATCGATCATAGAGAATAATGTCTGCAATGCATTTTCATCTTCAACCAGTTCTAGGCAACTCTTCAAAAAAAATCCTAAGGTACTTACCTTCTCTAGTGATCCTTTGGTCATGGCCTAATCGTCGTTGGGAGGCTTATCTACCATATGTGGTGCAGAATATGTTGAAGCTACCCACTCTTATCGTCGTATTTCCTCCCTCTTCCTTTTATAGGTCTATTTTTCATTTCGTGTATCAAATATTGGAATGGGTATTGTTGATTTCTTTACCCATTTCTCAGCCTATTTCCTTTCATTGGTTGCATTTGTCCTTGTTTTGGTTCCTCCACACGTAACGATTGTTATTTTGGGTCCTTCGTCCCATATCTCAGCTGATATGTTTTGAATGTTTGGGTTCTGGTTTTGATTACCTATGGACTGCCACTTTGCCAACAATTGTGGACAGTCTTTTGTCGCATACTCTAACGCCCGAAAGTAAGTGCATTTTGTGCAGCAGTTTTAGAAATTTTGTGCTAAATGTCCTCGTTGGTTACATTTATAGCATATTATGGGGCCTCTTCCTCCTCTCCTGAAGTTTTTTCTACCTCTACCCCTATTGAATTCTCCTCAGTTTCCTTGATTAAATCCTATTTGATTATTATACTTCCCTCCCCCTTCTGTTGCAACATTCTCCTTCTGAATTTGTACATATTTGATGTTTGATCCCTCATCACATCGAATGCACGAAAATCCTTGTCTTCATGTCACATTGATTTACAAAAGCTACAAAATAATATTCTTGGAGTACTTTGATATTTCTGTAATAACTGGCACTCATGGGGGTTATGTCCCCATTTCTTGCATATCTCACTATATCCTCCTCTTGGTAGTGGGTTCAGTGCTCCAGGTGCTAAGTACTGCACAAAGGTTGGACATGTATCTTTGTGGTGACCTTCAGTCCTACACTTGGTGCACCAGAATTGTTCTTGTTTTTCTTTCCCCTTCATGATTTTTGAAAACTAAATTGTTAAAGCAGCTAGTTGGTTATGTATCTGTGCCATTCCACTTTTGTCTCCGACCGAAGAGGCTTCCAAATTCATAGAAATATTCAATGCCTCTGACTGCAATGTAACCTTTTACTGTATTAAAGGGCAATGGGCGTGAGGTAACAAGCCTGCAGTAAACCACTCTCTATGTTATTGATCGAGTATTTGGAATGTTAACCTGCCCATCACATCTTTGAATCTTTGATCAAAATCCCATACTGACTCAGTATGTTCCTTCTTGATCTCCTTGAGCTCGGTAATGTGTCGTGACTCAAACTTTGGTTTTCTGAATTCTTTTAATAACGCTTGTGTGATCTCTGTTAATGTCCTTGTTTGACCTAATAGTGTGGTACTTTGGAGCTTCATGTACCAGACTAGCACGCGTCCTCTAAAGGTTGTTTCCAACTGCACGATATTTTCACCATCATTGTGGACATTCTTTGCATTCTATATGGTTTCACATATGAACAAATGTTGTTTTGGTTCCTCCGATCCAATTCCTTTGAACTCCGGTAATATTAGTGTGTTATCTACTCCTGCCATGTTTTTGTGTGTAGGACCTCTTCCTAGTGATATTGGTTGATTCTTATTAATTATACTTCTATTATTTCTCTGGTTAATATTTCTTTGGCTTCCTCCACTGATTACAAGTGCTCTGTAAAGGTCTTCGAACGTTGTCTCAAATTTAGGTGACGCACACGAGGTTGTGGTTTCAACCCAAGACTCGGCTCGAGAAGGACTTACTAGTTCTTCTATAACTGAACTAAATTGGATATCTTCTTATTCTCCCTCTATATGTTGTACTTCTATGATACGAATATTTGCATGATGTTTCAGGTACTCACTGCATTGATCTCTCTCTCTCCAACCGCATTTCTCAACTTCGTGTACCTTCTCCCACTGCGCAGAACTCCAAATTCATCTTCTCCTTCTGATATCCCTTCCTCTTTCTCATGCATTCTCAGTCTTCCCTTCCTTTGTCTATTTTTCCTACCCTCGGGTCAACTCCTAGTCAACAACACCCAATCCCTCTATGTGTGCAAATTTCTTTAGCTATCTGACTCCATCATCATCACTTCTTTATCACATAGCAGCATTTTTATCCAGGTAGCTAACGACTTTATGAATCTTCCTCATGAGCCTTTAAAGAAGTATCTTTCTATGACACTATAATCCTGGGTACAGTCTATGGAAAATTATGTTATGTAGCCTCCCAATATACTATCCAGCCAAAAGTCAACTCTGTGTGAAGTCTTGTTGTCTACTTAGTCCACTTGTCCCACTAGTTCAAGAGTCCAGTTCTTTGGCGTAGCTGGTCTATGTCTACTAGTATTTTCCACAAATCTTTCCATCCATTCTACTAAAAGGTTAGGAAATTTGTCGAAAAAGATCTCATGCAATTCTATGTACACATACCTTTGCAACCACTATTTGTTCTTTAGCCAAGGGTTTTTATTCTCCTTGTGGGAAAATTATTGTTCCTTTTGTTTCAGCCATTCGGTTATCTCCTTCCTCGTTGGTCTCCAAAACATTCCCTCACCTCCAACTTCTAGGTCCCAGTAACAGAACCATTTGTTAGCACACGCACAGGTAGATTCAAGACCCTGGGTTCAGGTTACTTAGTCCACTAAAACCCTACAGACACTGGCTCTTTTAGCATCACTTGCAAGCAGGAAAAGTCTCACCTAAGGTATCTTTATGGGAACTGCAGGAACCAAGATTTTACAGCGGTGAGGGAAATATTGGAGATCCACTTTGTCATACCTACAGGATCCACTCACGCACTAAACCCTTGCTACCTTGAACTCGTTACTTAGTCATATATGCACATATATCCATAATTATGTTATTTGGTAGTTAAACATAAATTCATGTTCATTGCACACTACTATATCATCATGAGCATTAAAGATAAGCATACAAACAACTTTAAAGATAATCATACATTCACATTACAGACATGAATTAACATCCAAAAAGAACAGTTCTACACAGGGTTACCTTGGTTCACCCCCATCTGGGATACGTCCACAAAAGATTGTCTTCTTTATTATATTTTAGTATCTTCAGTGCGCTCTATGCTACAATGGATGCTTAGCATACAATATTCTTCACATTTATAGTTTCTTTACAATGTTCTTCTCTCTTAAACTCTCTTTCTCTCTCGACCTAGTGAATCTCTCAAACTTGTGGATCCTTTACATATTTATACAATATGATCAAGGCCTTTTTACATCTCATAATGAGTTGGCTACCACTCATGCTCAACTGGCGAAAACTCATTATGAGTTGGATACAACTCATGCTTGGCTAGCTTTCCCAGATTTTGCGCTAGTTATTCTTTCTTGTCCCTCATCTTCTCCTTTTTCCTCTCTCTTCTTTCTTGATCTTCTTTAGCTTCTTTTCCTTCTTCTGTCTTCTCCCTTCCTGTGCCTTTTCCCTATACTTCGTCTCTTCTCATTTTTCCATCCCCAAAATTTTCTTCCCAACACTTCCCAAATGATACAAGAGGACTAATAGGGTTTTGAAACTAAAATTTTAGTTTGGTCAAAGAAAATGACATGATTAGATTTATGGGAATGTTCAGTAATATTTGACTTACATATGTGATTATGGAAGGTGTCAATTATATGTTCTTTGAGATGGGTTTTAAATGACTTACCACTTTTGACTATGTATGATTTTTCAAAAGATCGGAAAATTTTGTATACTCCTTGGCCAAACATGGAATAATATTTATCCTTGGCTATTTTGAATAACTATTTAAGGGTTTTATGGGGTTTAAAGAGAGTTTTAATATTATTTTAGGACAAAATCTTAGATATATTATCTATAGTACCTTGGATATAGGAAAGAGAAATGAGAGCTAAGGGTGGGGAAGAGGAATGAGAGTTTTTAGATTTATAATGGTGGTCCTTGGTTAGGTGGGTTTTTCCTTTCTCAACGAAATCAGGATTATAAATTTTAATGGCTCCAGTAATGAGAGTTTTAAGAGACGCATTTTTTGGGGGGTAGGTAGACGATGAGACTAGGCATGAAGGTATGAGTCAGTGTGACTCTTTTTCCTATGAACTTGGTCAATGAGGGTGCCATCAGGAACACTGTACATCCAAAATGAGAAGAGAGTTTTCCTTTTGGATTTCTATAGTAAATTTTATATGGTATCATTCGAGAAGCATTGGGAGCATTGGAAAGGATGTTAAATATATATATATATATATATATATATAATCTAATTTTAAGGTCACGATCAAGCCAGTCACCAAATTGTTGTATGAGACCAAATTGATGTATGTGGGACAAGAGACCCTCTCCGCCCAATAATTTAACTGGATTTAAACGTGTGACCTCTTAGAAGGAAATTTATTCTTTACTTTTGATTGCTTAGTTTAATTTTTATGTTTTAAACCAACTATAATGTTATTCTTCCTTTTTATAATTTTTATTTTTTTACCTATCTCCTCATTCCCATCTTAAATACAATCTTAAGAAATTTTATTTTCTTTAATCTTTTTTTTTAATTTCATTTTTAACATTAATATTAAATTATTTTTATTTACAACTACTCCTTAATCATTTTTCACAAACGAATTGTCACCTTTTTTTTCATAATACCTTCATGAAAATTGTAAATTTAAATACAATTTATTATTTTTTTATCTTATAAATTTTTTTTCATAACACCATAAAATAAAGACATAAAAATTGTGAATTTAAATACAATTTATTATATTTTTTTATCTAATAAATATTGAATATATTATATTCTATAATTATATTTATAAATATTGAATATATTATATTCTATAATTATATTTATAAATACATAATTTTTCATAACGCCTTAGAAAATTGTGAATTTAAATGCAATTTATTATATTTTTTTTATCTTATAAATCTTAATATATTATATTCTATATTTATATTTATGAATACATAATACTAAACAATATTCATAATATTGTACAACAAATTTGAGAAAAAAAAAAATCATATATTTGTATTCTAATATGTTTAATTTGCATTAAAATCATGTCTAAAAGATGAAATAAATATTTGGTCAATAATTAAGTAATTGTTTCTAGTTATGTGGGAAAGTTAATTTTACTAATAGTAGTTTTGGTTATATGTAAAATCCTAAATTTGTAATTTTTTTATGATTTTTTTTTTTTTTAAAGCCATTATATATTGCAATTTTAATATTTGGTCAATAATTAAGTAATTGTTTCTAGTTATGTGGGAAAGTTAATTTTACTAATAGTTTTGGTTATATGTAAAATCCTAAATTTGTAATTTTTTATGATTTTTTTTTTTAAAGCCATTATATATTATATATTGCAATTTTATAATACTGAAGAGTTTTCTTACATGTAAAAGAAGATTTATTATAATTTATTTTTAAAACGTTGTGGATGAATTATTATTATTAGGGGAAAAAAATAGACATAATGCTATGTTTTTTTGTCACTACATATGCAACATGGCTTTTGGCCTTTTCAAAACTATTAGGCAGCAGAAGCAAAACAAAGTATAAAACCAGAGCATAAACAAGCAAGATTGAACCGATAACAACAATCACACAATTGACACGGTGATTTATGTTGAAACCCAATACGGGAAAAAACCACGAGGCAATGATAATCAATATTCTTATTATTCAAGGGAGACTTACAATAGCCAACCCAGGCATACAACAATCCTCCCATCTCATACACACAACACACCTCAGTATTGCATCCTTCTCACACACTCTACACACATCGCAATCGCACCTCTATGGGTATGCTCATACATATAACATCTCTCAAACAATTAGACAAACTGATTATAATAAGATACATCAGTTACACAAATTGTTAACATAAGAGTGCATGCATGCACATTCTAAATATAGTTGCATACATGTGCATGTTGGGAAATTCGTTGGCATGTTTCTAACAATCTCCACCTTGACAACAATTTACCTAATATATCATGCCCTTAATTAATTCATCACCTTTTGTGCAAGCCAAGAGAAGCCAAGCACCATCACAACTCCACAACTTCTCTAACAATATTGTTACGTGAACATGCTTGCACGATTCGCTCCAGTATGGACCATTCTGCCTCCATCAGTAACATGTCTCATAAATCGATGCACTTGTCCCATTTTTCTATGTTGGATTCTTAGTCAAATGCACAATGCTTTGACCACCATAGAACACCTCATCTTGTACTTGTCCAAACTTACCCAATAGATCCTTGCATTCTTGCAAGACATAACCTGAGGTAGGTCTGCTCTTGTCCAAATTTCATGAATCATAACCACAGACTAAATCATTGCAACCATTGTAGGTGATACTTGTGCTTCTGTGTTTGAAGCACCCATTTCCATGCTCTTCACCTGGTTTTGCCATGTGTCTACTGACAACACCAACTTCATGTAAAATGCTAACCATTTCTCATCGCAATCATCAAAAAACTTCCTACTAGCATATAATACTTGAGACATATAACCCTTTTCTTCTTCATTAGTTAGGACATAAACCTGAAGAAAAATTACAATGGAAAGCCAAAGGAATTTTACCAGTTTCACATTATTCATATCGAATTTCCTGAGTATCTTCACCACATACTTCTGTGGTGATAACCAAGCTTACCATCCTTCTTGTCTCTGTGTATTTCCATGCCCAAGATTTATTTTGTTGCTTCCAGATCCTTCATAACAAACGTCTTAACCAATTAAGCCAACCTATTGACCACAACCATGCTTGTGCTTGCAACAAGCATAACATATAACACCAAGGTAATAAATATACCATAAACACAATGGTTATACTCACTTCTTGTAAAATTTGACTCACCATGAAGGAATCAAACATCTTGTACCATTTCCCTGGCATGCTTAAGGCCATACAATGATTCTTGAGTTTGCAAACAAATCTTCTATTGTGATTCTGAACTAATCGTTCTGGTTGTTCCAAATACATCCCCTTATCCGAAAAAACTCCATGTAAAATAGTTTTAACATCTAACTGTACTAACACAACTAGTGCTAACACAACATGAATAGAAACAAGCTTTTAACAATTGGTGAGAGACTTTCATGGAAATCAATACCTTCCAAATACCCTTCTACTACCAATCATGCTTGGACCTTTCATCTTTTACTATGTTTGATTTAATAAAAGGAGATTCATCAAACACTACATCTTTTTCCATGATGATTCTATGGGTAGTAGGATCCCATAGTCTGCACCCCTTAACATCATCACCATATCAAAGATATACATGTTTGATATGGTTCCTACTTAGAAAGTTGATAAAAACCATAAGCATCACAACTGAATAATTTCACATTTGAGTAATTCCCAGATGCCCTGTTCATACCTCTTCCAGAATCTTCCAGTCTTCTGCAACCGATGGTGACCAAGTTACCAGATAGCACAACCGCTTATGTCCACAACTATTGATGCAACTTGGCATTATTGAACATGCCTATTCGATCCCAACTTCCTTGCAATACTTTCCAAGTTCCATGGATATGAACTTACCTTCATCATATATTCTCAAACACTTGATTGACCTGCCAACACATCATCCTTTCTACATACCCACCTTTATAACCTGGACACACTACTCCACCTCAAACTTTGCATTCAAACAACTTTGACCAAGTCCAGCAAAACCAACCCAAGTGAACCTTTTCTGCTCACCTCCAGGGACTTTACATTGGAGTCTCAGTGCTCCACATTAACATCTACATTCCCTTGACCAAATCTAGCTAAGTCGGCCTAGTAAGCCTTCACCGCTTACCTCCAAGCCCATTTACAATGGAGTTCACCAAGCCTTTTATAAGCTTCATTACATGCAATCCATGGACACAATCCCACGGGATACCCAAAAACATGGACCTGAAAAACTACGTGCTTTGTCCTAAAAAATCAGATTTAACTCATTAACTTTTTAACGGAGTCAAGGTTAACCCAACATGCATGCCCTCGCACATATTCAATCTACCTAAATATGTGTTTAGACTTTTCATAGGTGACCTGATAAATCAAGGGTACGCATGCCTATCCAGGTCTTACATATGTATGCCCATTTACATGCAATCAATTATTTTTACAACTCCAAAGTAAATACATGTTTTTTTATTTCACGGTGACTCAACCATCACCGCCCTACACCTTCTATTTGAACACAGGTGGTGAGACACAATAGACAGAAAAAACTTCATCAACCGTACATATAGCTAGAATTGCTTCTTTTGTGGAGTCCTCTTTGGATGCTTGTTGTCTTTTCCAACAATCCTTCTTGAGATGCCCATATTTTCCACAGAACCAACATTTTCCCTTACCCTTATTGTCTTTTGGCTTAGACCTGGTTGTACCTTTCTGATCTTGCCCTCCTTCTGTAGATCGACCTCTAACCACCATTGCTTCTATTGTTGAGGTTTCCTTACTGGATCTTTTCCTCATCTCCTGAGACAAGAAAGCTCCCACAACAGTTTCATAATCAATGGCATCTGTTGAGATAAACCACATAGTTATGACCAGATGATCCCAAGACTCAGGAAACAAACACAGTAGCATAACTGCCTTTTTTCTCATCTTCGTATGTTACGTCCATACTAAATAATTGACAAAACAGAGTATTGAAAACATTCAAGTGATCAACAATTTCCGTACCTTCTTTCATCCGCAAGTTATACAACTACCTCTTCAAGAAGATTATGTTCATCAAGGAATTTGTCATATAAAGACTCTCTAGTATGTTCCACAAACCTGTTGTTGTCTCCTCTTCAATGATGTTAAACAACACTTCATCCACCAGACACAAACAAATGGTATTAAGGGCTCTTGCATCCAGATCTTCCCAGTCCTCGTCTGTCATGCTTCTCGGTTTCTTTGTCTTTCCATCCAACACCTTTTGCAATCATTGTTGCAAGGGCAGATCCCGCATCTTGGGCTTCCATAGTGAAAAGCTTTTCTTACCGCTAAATTTCTCCACCTCAAACTTAGAACTTTGCACTTTCACCATTAACAAAAAACGCCCAAATCATTGCTTATAAAACCGACCCTTTATATGGAAAAATAACATTATAATTCAAGATTGAACCCAAAACTAATAATTAAAAAGTTTTACCTTAATAAATAATAAATATTGTATACCTTAATAAAACCTTTTACCCAAAACCACAAAACTTCAACTCTTAAACAATATAATATTCTAATACATATTCTCCACCCACTTTATTTACCAATCCACCCCAAAATAAAAGCGATTCTCCACTTTATTTATTTATAAAATATTCTCCACTCGTTTAAACATACCATGTTTTATGCCCAATAAAACAAAGGACTATGTCTTAGAACAAGGCTGCATGGCAGCATATACTTGTCGTTATGCAGGAATTTAGAATTTAGAATACTTATATAGTAAAGGTTGAAATTTTAAAAATAATTAAAATATATATGGAATTTAGAATTTAGAATACTTATATGATAAAGGTTGAAAATTTGAAAAATATTTAAAATATATATGAAAATTCAAGAGTATAATATTGAACTTGGAAAAAATCCATAAAATTTATTATATTCAATTGTTCAATTAATATGCACTTAAAGTAATATCGATCACTATAATAAAACAAGAATTGTACATCTGCCTTCAATACTATATATGGAAATATGATATTTTTCGTGGGCCCCTATACTAAAATAGGGCTCTTCCCTAATTCCTCTTGTTAGTCATGGTAGCTTGGCTTGATAGTTAAGCAAACCCCGTATTTTGCAATAATCAATAGAATTCCTTGCATAATAGAAGCCTCTGCATAATGGATGGGCCATCATGAAAGGTGAAGGGCCTTCAATAATTTAAAAAAATCAATATTAATTATTATAAGAATATATATATATATACATACATTATTATCAATATTAATATTGTTATAAGAATATATATACATACATTATTAAATTTGACTTTTTTTATAATGTAAGACCGATTACTAAGTCCTAATCAATGTTAATGTTTGTAAATTCCTTTTACGATAAGACAAAACCTTGCGTTTAAAAAATACATTAAAAATAATATTTTGGTATAATATCTCATTTTGTTTTGGAGTCAGAGTGGGGTCAATGTCATGCATTACATTATATAAGCAAGCTCGTAGTTTGAGCCAGTACAAAATCATAAAAATTTCAAGCTTAAGCCAAGAAAAAAAGAAATAAAATAGCTTTGAAACTAATGAAAGTGATGCAAGCTTTGTCAAGGAAAACTTAAAATGCGTGGTAAAACCACTTCTAACTGAGTAAAATTCAGCAAAAAACAATTCTTCGCAATTATAATCCTTGAAATAGGTGTTTTTTTCCCAAAAATCAAAGATTAAACCTACGAGACAAGAACATGTTTGATCAAAATTCGTTAAAACTAGCCAAAAGCTTATGTATAATGAATTCTTTGAAGTAAGAATAGGAACATCAATAAATAGTGTGGAGTCTCTCGAGCTTATCCACGGTACTTCCTTCAGCAAACAAAAAAGGTTATTATTGACTTACTTAAAGTACATGCCCCGATCCCTGACTCCAAACATGTCCACAAGTTTTCGGACAAAACAATTCCAGCAAATACGTTGGAGAAACAATCAATACTAACCAAAGAAGGAACACTGACACAATGGACATATCCAAAACAAGACTAAAGGACCAAATCTTCAATGCCACACAGTAGTCTCCACTGATACAGAAAACAGAGAATTAAAGGCAAAAATACACAATTCATTTCCATTTAAACGAGAAACGAGATAATTAAAAGTAAAACAAAAGGATTTAATGGAGAAAAATCTAGATGATAATCCCATTCAAGTAAGCAAGCGAGAGAAAAAAAAGGATTTCACAAAGAAAGCAAGAAATCTGGAGAATTAAAGGAAAAACAAAATGATTTACCAACTCCTTCCCCTGCTCGATCACCGCATCTTTATAACTACTTTTCTCTCCTTGATTGCTTCGACAGAACACACAGACTTTCTTGAATCTTGACCTCGCCTTCTCCATTTCCATCTCCATCTTTTTCAGCAATCACTATCTTTGTCCCACCCCTCGTAGTTGTCTAGTCTGCTCGCGAGTACTATATTGAATCTGCCACTGTGAAAGTCACTACTTATTGACACAAATATTATAATAGAACAAAAATTCCCACAAGTATAAAGAGAAGATCATTTATTCATGTGTTTTTTATTCCTCTAGCCATTGTCGTGAGATGGAGCAAGTAGAGGGATCATCTGGACTGTGGTTATAAAGTCTAGAGGGGTTACAATGAACTTTTGATCCAGGAAGATGCCTGCACACTGTCAAGCCATCTAAGCTTCCAAACGTGTAGAGGGTACTTTGATGCATTGTGATCTAAGCCTGGATTGAGGTGACTATAATTTTCCTGAGCCCAATTCAAACATCGGCATTCTCTTTTTTTCTAAACACATCTGAACAAAACAATTTATGTTTCATCCACTTGAGCCACTCCATTACTCTAGTCGATTGAGAGGCTGAAGTGAATGAAAAACCTGTATCAGAAGTATATTTCATCTTGAAACAGTTGAAATTAGTTGAAACCGCATGCTGAAATGGTGGAAACTGCATGCTCACCTACATACACAATATGTACTTATTTAGGTGATCAAAGATGAGTGGTTTCGGTTCAAACAAAGAAAGGAATGTTGTATTGATTCATCCAACAATCATTGTACAAGTTTGGTGTGCACTTAGAAAGAAAGACTCCATGTGCCTATCACAGACAAGGGACGAAGATTGGGTGCCAACCAAGAATGAGAGTGTTTATCTGTAAAGAAATTTCTCTACATTAATGAATATTGCAGAGCATGTGGAATCATCCCAAGCAATATCAATGAATCCAAACAAATTGTGAGCTAAGGAATCCCAACAAATTGTATCCTCCCAGTCCTGCAAACCCTCCTTTCCTCCTCTCCCTAAACCCACCAATTTTTCCCCTCCTGCAACTCTCCTCAAGATCCAAATTTTAACCAAGGTTGAAATGGTTGAACGTCAACTCAAGGTCTTTGTTATAATTGTAATGAAAAATATTTTTCTGGGCACAAGTGTAAGGAACAAAATCTTTTTATGGATGCAACTAAGGATCTTTCTGAAGAATATGTTGTTGTTCCGCCTGTGGAGGAAATACCACTGCCATCTGACCTCACCCCACCCTTTGAATCACCAGACCTTGATCCAGTGATTTCACTTAATGCCCTCACTGGATTCTCTACTCCCCGGACTCTCAAATTAATTGGTTACATCAAAAATGAAAAAGTCCTCATCCTTGTGCACAGTGGTAGAACCCATAACTTTATTCATTGTTGCATCGCCTAAGAAGTCAATTGTTACATATGTGTTGTCAATAATTTTCAAATCATGATTGCCAATGGTGGTTCCATGAAATATGGGGGACGATGTAAAAATGTGTGACTCCAAATTGGTCAGTATCACCTGAAATCCCATATGTTTTTTATAGACATGGGTAGTTGTGACATTATTCTTGGTGTCAAATGGTTACGCACTCTAGGCCCCATTCTCGTGGATTTTAAGGACTTAACCATGTAATTCCAACAGGAGGGACAAAAGTATCAGTTTCAAGGAATCACAGCATGATCCCCTGAGATCATCAGTTCCCATCGCATGGAAAAGCTTCTCAAAAAAGGTCATTCGGGAATTATATCCCAACTCCACTCCATTCATGTTGTTGAGACACCTTCTATGCATCCTGACCTCCAATCTATCCTCTCCTGCCACCAAGTTGTTTTTACCACCCCCAAATAACTTCCCCCTTCCCATGGAGTCCATGATCATTCCATCCCTCTCATCCCGGGCAGTCTTCCTCCCAATGTTTGGCCTTATCGTCATCCCTTTTCCTAGAAGAATGAAATTGAGAAAAGTGTTCATGAATTACGAGAAGTCAGTGTTATCCATCCCAGTACTATCCCATATTCCTCCCCTGTGGTCATGGTACTCAAGAAAGAAGGTACTTGGCGCATGTGTCATGATTTTTGCACCCTCAACAAACTCACAATCAAAGACAAATTTGTCATTCTTGTCATTGATGACCTCTTGGATGAATTGAGTAGTGCTCGGTACTTCACCAAATTGGATCTACATTCTTTCTACCACCAGATCCGTATGAAAGAAGAAGGCATTCCTAAGACTCCATTTCGCACTCATGAGGGTCATTATGAATTCTTGGTAATGCCCTTTGGATTGCGTAATGCTCCTTCCACTTTCCAAATTCTTATGAATCATGTCTTATATCCTTTTCTCCATCATTTTGTCTTAGTTCTCTTTGATGATATTCTCATCTATAGTAAAACTTGGCCATCCCATCTCTCCCATGTGAATCAAGTTCTCCATCTACTCTCTAAGCACCAACTTTTCCTCAAACAATCTAAATGTGCCTTTGGTGCCTCATAAGTGGAATACCTGGGTCATATTGTCGACAAGGATGGTGTCTGAGTGGATCCTAAGAAAATTGAATCTATGCAAGATTGGCCTTGCCCTAAAACTCTTAATAACTTGTGTGGTTTTATGGGTTTAACAGACTATTATAGGAAGTTTTTTCGGAATTATGGAAAGATTGCATCTCCTCTCACTTCCCTCCTTAAAAAGAATACTTTCACTTGGACTTCAATTGTGGATCATGCCTTCCAAGCCTTAAAATATTATATGTGCTCGACCCTTTTCCTGGCCCTCCCAAAATTCACAAAGACATTTTTATTGGAATGTGATGCTTCCGAGAAAGGAATTGTTGTCGTCCTCATGCAAAATGGAAGGCCCTTGGCCTTCACTTGCAAACAACTTTCAGAGAGACATTTGGGAAAATCCATATATGAAAAGGAAATGTTAGCTATTCTGCATGTTATAGATCTATGGTGTCCTTATTTATTCGGTCAACGATTCCAAATAAAAATTTATCATCAGAGTCTCAAGTATTTCTTGGAACAACAAATTTCATCCCCGGCGTAGAAAAAATGGGTGACCAAGCTATTTGGCTATGATTATGAGATCATTTACATTAAGGGCAATGAAAATGTCGTGGTTGATACTCTTTCCCGAAAATATGAAGAAGACGGATCCCTTTTCTCCCTCTCCTTCATTGTACAAGATTGTCTCCAAGTTGTTCGTCGGGAATGGTTGCAAGACCCCAAAATTTCTAGCCTACTCCACCAATTGCAACACAATTTTTCAGTTTCTCCAGGGTACTCTTGGCATAATGAAGAGCTTCGCTACAAAGGTCGTTTGTATTTGTGTAAGCAATCCCAAATTAAATCCACAGTGATTTTTGAACTTTATGCCTCACCCACAGTCGGGCATTTAGGGTTTACCAAAACCTATGAACGGGTCAAACATTATTTTTTTTGGGAGGGTATGAAATAGGACATCTGCACCTTTGTGGCTAAATGTGAGGTCTGTCAACACAACAAGGGAGAAATTGTCAAAACTATGGGCACACTCCAACCACTTCTGATTCCCCCTGCTATTTGGTGAGATATTTCAATGGATTTCATTGTAGGCTTACCTGAATCGAGCAATAATTCAGTGGTCATGGTGGTCATAGATCATCTCTCCACATATGCTCATTTTTTGTCCTCTTCAACACCCATTCACATCCGCCACAGTGGCTCAAATCTTCATGGATAATATCTTCAAGCTTCATGGCATGCCTAATTCTATTGTCTCTGAAAAACACCCCACTTTCACCAGCAATTTTTGGCAAGAATTGTTCAAGCTACGGGGCACCTAATTGTATCTCAGCACTGCCTATCACCCCCAAACAGATGGCCAGACCGAGGTTGTCAAAAAGTGTTTGGAAACATATTTGAGGTGTTTCTCATCTGAGTGGAAAAATCAGTGGGCTCAATGGTTACCCCTAATTGAATGGTGGTACAACACATCTTGTCATACAGTTACTTGCATGACTCCTTTTGAAGCAATCTATGGAAAAAAAAAACCCATCAGTCCTCTCCTATATGCTAGGGGTCTTGAAGGTTCAAGAGGTTGACAAAAATATTACAGTCTATGAGGCTATTGTTCGTTCCCTCAAACACAATTTGTTCATGGCTCAGAATCACATGAAGAAAAAACAAGATCAAGATCATTCCAAACACCATTTTGTTGAAGGGGACCATGTATTTCTTCGACTACAACCTTATAAGCAGACTTCACTCAAAGCATTGTCAGAAACTTCCACCCAAATTTTGTGGTCCTTATACAGTGCTCAAGTGTGTGGGATCGATGTCCTATTATTTATCTCTACCCAATCAGTCGAAGCTCCATCATGTTTTTCATGTTTCTTGCTTAAAGAAGGTGATTGGAACTAAGTGCCAAACTCAAACTAGTCTCCCTGAGTTGGATGAAGAAGGATCCATATGGGTGCATCCACAAGTAGTCTTGGCCCAGAGAGAGCGTTGTCTCCGTCTGATCCAGAATATATTTGTATAAAGAAATGGATATAGATTATTATCAAAACATGCTTAACACAGAATAACAGATATACGATAAAATTGGTTTCTATTCAATAAGGAAATAAGTTGAAACTGTAAAAGGCATCGAAAACAAGCTTGCTAGAATGGTTGTGGCTTATCTTTGAGAAGAGATGTCACATTTTCGCTCATTCTCAAGAAGATTATTACAGTGAGGATCTGAAGGCCTTTTTACAATAAACAGGAATTTCAAAAACCCTAAACATCAAAAAACCTAACCCTAGGAGATGAAGCGCCAAAAGTCATGTGGGCCCCGTTTGGGTAAGTTAGTACATCAACTTCTCGGGGTTGTAACTTTTTCATACGATATTTGTTTTAAGCGCACGATAGCCCATTGGAAAGGTCTATCCGAGGAATACACATTTTGTTTCTCTCTATCAAATGTCATTTTGACTGGGGTGAGCCCTTAAAAAAGTTGTTTAGGGCCTCAAAATGACCTCACAAGTCAAGGACCCAAAAACTAGGGAAAAACTGTCGAAATGGAAAACTGCCAAAATGAGCTAGTTGGAATAGGTGGGAGGCCATCGACATCCATCTGGATCAATCCTCCCCCCTTAGAAAGCAATGGTTTCCATTGCATTGAGTTCCCCCATTAGATGAGGAAATTTCTACCGAATTTGGCCTCGGGTGAGCCACTTGCCTTGGTGCAAGAGTTGCCCTGCTTTGACAACTCGATAAAGTTGGATCCTTTGTTGGCGAGTTCCCTTGAACTGTTTGTCCACAATATGATCAATGGATGCATGTTGTATCAAGTTGGGGTTGAGCTATGTTGGTTTCAATTGTTCTACTATCTTTGAGGTGTCCAATAATGGTGGGAAATATGGTCAAAGGATATCCACGTTGAACACTGGGTGTAGGCCAAGGAAAGGAGGAATGTTGAGCTTGAAAGCATTATCAGCCAAAACCTTGGTGATGGTTCAAAACCCATAACTAAGTGTTCTAATCTTTCGATGGGTTCATGTAAGGTGCTCTTTCTGCAAGTGCAACCAAACTTTGTCGCCCACCTTAAACTTATGTGGCACCCGATGTTGATCATGGCACTACTTGTACTTGTCATTGGACTTCTGTAGGATATCCTGAGCCTATTGGTGGATGTCCTAGATCCACTCAATGAACCGGGTGGCTTTGTCAACTTCAGTTGGAGCAAGATATGAGTCGGTTGAGGTGACCGCAAGGGGTAGTGCAACATCTATGGGCCCAATGGTTGGAATCCCAACCCTACCTGAAAGGGCTTGTGGTTGGTTGAGCTATACAGGGCTCGGTTGTAGTTATGTTGAACATAGGGGAGACTCTCATTCCATGTGAGAGGGTGCTTGGAATTATACATGCGCAGGATATGCATGATCATTTGATTTATGACCTCGGTTTGGCCATCTTTCTGGGGGTGGAAGGCTATGAATTTGGTGAGTTTGGTGTCTAGCAGTGACCAGAGACTTGACCAGAATGTGTTGAGAAATCGATTGTCTCGATCTAAGAAAATGGTTTGTGGGATTCCAAAATGTACCCAGACTCATTCAAAGAAGAGCTTGGCAGTGGCCTCTGTTGTGATGCTCTTCTTGCAGGCGACCAGAATTGTCATCTTAGAAAAGCGATCCACAACCACAAAAACACAATCATTGCCCCGCTTGGTGGATGGGAGGCCCAATATGTATTCCATTGAGATGGATTCCCATGGCCTGTCAGGAGTAGGCAGAGGGGTGTACAGGCCATGTTTCTTAGTGGTCGGTTTGGCAATCGTGTGGGTAGTGTAGGACCTTATATACTTGTTGACCTCTTGTCGAAGTTTCGGCCAGTAGAAATTTTTCTACAGCATTGCCACTGTCTCTTCGACATCGAAGTGTCCTACCACCCGACTATAGTGAGATTCCTAGATAAAATTCACTCACTTGCTTAATGGAATGCAGATATGGCCCAGACGGCACAGCAACCCATCCTGAATATGGAAATTAGCGACAAATGCATTTGCGCCCAACATTTGGTAGGTGGTGGTGAAGTTTGGGTATGTCTCATAGAGTTGGGGCCATCCAGAGGTCTCATGGTCTCAAGAGTCTAGCATCGTGGTGAGTGCCACGACTGGAGGTCTACTGAGGAAATCATCGACGCGGTTGGTGCTTCTCATTTTATACTTGATGTTGGGGTGGAATTGTTGCAAGTACATGGACCTCTTCTGATGGCAGTCATTCTGCAATTTTCCTTGTGTCCGCATGAACTAAAGTGACTTATGATCAGTGTGGATGATTTTCTCCTTCCCAAGAATGTAATGTCTCCACTACCGGCAAGCTTTCACAATGGAATACATTTCTTTTTCATAATTAGGGTACTTACGGACAGCATATGATAGACCACGGGGTGACTGTGTTGAGTGAGAACGACACCCACAACATAGTCTAAAGCATGTGTCTTGATATCAAAGGGTTGTTGCAGGTCCGGTAGTGAAAGTATTGGGGCTAAGCACAAGTGTTTATTCAAATCATCAAACGCTTGTTGTTGGGACCAACCCCACAAAAATTTATCCTTACCACCACCCCTTGTTACTTGGTTGAGGGCCCATGCAATATGAGAGAATCCCAACACAAACCTATGGTAGAAATTGGCAAGGTCGATGAAGCTCTTAAGCTCAGTGAGTGTGTTTGGGGTTGTTCAGTCACAGATGACTTGGATTTTGGTTGGATCCACATGTACACCATGTTGATAAACAATTTATACCGAGTAATGAACCCTGTCCATGCCGAAGGAGCATTTTTCCAAGTTGGCATAGAGCTGGTGTTGTTGCAGAGTGTGAAGAACCTATCGAATATGTTGCAAGTGTTCTTCCCAAGTCTTGTTGTAAATGAGGATGTCATCCAGATACACCGCTGCAAAATTATTGGTGAATGGTTGCAAGATATCATCCATCATCCTCATGAAAGTGGTTGGAGCATTTGTCAAACCAAAGGGCATGACCAACCATTCAAAAATACCTTCCTTTGACTTGAAGGTAGTCTTCCATACATCTGTTTGTTCTATTGGGACCTGGTGGTAGCCAGACTTCAGATCAATCTTACTAAATTATTTGCCCCCCCCTATGAGTTGATCAAGGAGGTCGTCGATTTGGGTAATCGGGTACCAGTTTCTGACTGTGATTTATTCAAGGCCTGGTAATCAATGCAGAGTTGTGAGGTTCCATCTTTCTTTTATACCAACATGGTTAGGATCCCACAAGGTGATGAGCTAGGATGGATGTGCCCCTTGTGGAGAAGTTCTTAGATATGTCACTTTATCTCCTCATTCTCTAACAGAGAGCGATGGTAGACTAGCCTATTGGGTAGTTGTGTGTCGGGGATCAGATCAATGGGGTGCTTGACATGATAGTACAGAGGTACCACAGTAGGTGAGGAGAAGATATCTGAGTATTCTTCCATGACCTTTTCCACTTGCTTCTGTTGTGTGGAGAGGTCGGTCGCAGAGACCCTGGATGTGGCTGTGATCTTTCACTCATTCTGAGATCAAATCACGAAGAAGAAAAACTTCCATGTCTGAGAGATGACCTTCCTACATTGCTTGGCAGAGATCAAGGAAATAGCATTGGGTGGGACTGCCTCGGGTATCTTGTACAATTTCTTGTTCAAAGTAATAATAACACTGGGATTCCTAGACTCATATACAACATGACATTTCCATAAATATGGTTGTCCCAAAATAACATTACAAACTTCAATAGGGGAAACATCACACAATACCTCATCTTTGAAAGGCTTGATTTCGTATGATAGGAAACATTGTTGGTTGACGCGGATGTCGCTTCCTTGGTGGAGCCATTTGATGGTGTAGGGTTGCAAGTGTGGCGTTGTCAGTAGGGTGAGTCACTTGAAAACCTCTACTAAGATGAGGTTCTTATATCTACCGCTATCAACGATGAAGTGCAGCGGGGTACCCTTCACCCACATTTGTGAATGAAAAAGGTGCTTGCCTTCCTCTGGCTCGTTCGGTTCACTGGGCTGGAGCTTGGTGGTAGAAACAGTAGCACTGGGTTCTGCATCTATGATCTGTCTCCACCTTTTCAATTCTGACTCAGATTCGGAACCCGCATCTGATTTAGAGGCTTTCACCTCAGCCACCAACAACTTCTTCGAGCGGAAATCAACAATGTTATGCCAGGGGCTCTTATGAAAGTCGCACCACTTCTTGGTATATTTCTTTGTCTTTTCGGTGTCCTTCTTTGCTTGCGGTCTGGACTGGTTATCCTAAGGTTGTCCATATTTTCTCTGTCCTTTGTTCTGCGGGTTGGGGCCGCCCTTTCCTAGATTTTGTTGTGAGGGGTTCCAAGGCCCAAATTTCCGCATCTTTTGTTTGAGCTTCTTCTTGATTTTGATGGCATATCGGTAGGTCACGCCCAAGGATGAGATGTCCAAAAACTACATTTTGGCCTGTATGTGTCTATGTAGACTTCCGTGATACTTGAGCACCAAATGTCACTCAGAATATTTGATACCCAGCTTAGTGCGCAAGGTATGGAAGATATTTGTGAACTCGGGCATCGCTTGGTCTCTTTCCTGCCACAACGTGGTCCATTTTGTGTACAGGTTGTCATAACTTCCAAGAGGGTAGTATTGTTCCTTAATAGCATCCCTGAAGGACTCTTAGGTGACTGTGACTGTAAATAATGAGGGTTCCTCTCTTTCCTTTTGCTCATAGAAATTTTCCCACCAATCGTTGACATGGGGGACAGCTTTGAGGATCTCAAAAGTAATCTTTTCTATATTCGAGAAGTTATGGACAGAGAAATACCCTTCTAGCAGATTCAACCATTTTTCTATCACACCTACATCTATCTGACCTTCAAATATAGGAATATCGAAGTTTATTTGTACCTTGAAGGGGGCGGTGCTTCCGTTTGAGGAAGATGTGTCACCTGTTGGTATTCGTCGAAGGATTTGTGCAAAACTATCCATCATCTCATTCCCCTGTTGCGTGAGGGCTTCCTCGAGAAAAATTTTGAAGGGATCTCATGTCCCATCATCTTTATTTTCTTCTACATGATAGGTCATTTGGGTGTCCAAGATATTTTGTCCTCAAGAGAAACAAGCTCAAGACCCAATTCTTTGTACCCTGACCTCTTTGGGGACATGCATTAAGAACGACAAGGAGCAAACTGCTCTGATACCAATGATCCATAATATATTTGCAGAATAAAATAGATACATATTATTATCAAAATATGCTTAACATGGTATAACATATATACAGTAAAATTGGTTTCTATTCAATAACAAAATAAGCTGAAACTGTAAAATGCAACGGAAACAAGCTTTCTAGAATGTTGGTGGCTTATCTCTGAGAAGAGATGTGACGGTTGCGCTCATTCGCAAGAATATTATTACAATGAGGATCTAAAGGCCTTTTTACAATAAACAGGAATGTCAAAAACCCTAGACATCCAAAAAACCTAACCCAAGGCGATGAAGCGCCAAAAGTCATGTGGGCCCCGTTTGGGTAAGTTAGTAGATCAACTTCTTGGGGTCGTAAATTTTGCATACGATCTATGTTTTAGGTGCGCGATAGCCCATTGGAAAGGTCTATCTGAGGACTACACATTCTTTTGTTGTCTATCAAAGGTCATTTTGACTGTGGTGAGCCCTAAAAAACGTTGTTTAGGGCCTCAAAACGGCCCCGCAAGTCAGGGACCTGAAAACTATAGAAAAAACTGCCAAAATGAGCCAATTGGAATAGGTGGGAGGCCACCAAAATCCACCTGGATCACTGTCAGCGCACCATCCAGGAAGTGTTAGTCCAATGGAAAGATACACCTTCATAAGATGCCACCTGGGAGACAACCACCATTCTACAACAATTCCCTCATCTAAAGCCTTGTGGACAAGTTTGTTCTTCAAGGGGGAGGGCATGTTAGGGACCTAACCTCCCTAACCCCTTGCGTAGGTAGAGTAATATAATTTCATTTAATAAAGGCCAATATTAATAATTCCTAGCCATACGGAAGAATAAGTCAAATGTAAGAAGACCTAATAGAAGCTTCCACTTCTAGAAGGATCTTCCTCTAGATTGTTCTTTTGGATAGATAGATTTAGTATAAATAGAAGTAGAGGGTGTGAGAAATATTGTCTTGGATATTATTGTAATAGAGCTCTGTTCTGTTGGAGGTTTCCCCCTCGAAGAGGCAAGTGAAAATTGCTATCAGTAATCAAAGTGCTCTTTCTGGTGTTATTATGGTATCGTTCTGGTATTTTTATGATTATATAATTGTTTCTCTACCATTTCTAGCTAAAATATTTTTGTTCTGCATACTATTTT
>ML850914.1:0-31539 GCA_009831015.1 Picea engelmannii
GGGAGGATCAAGGATATTCATGATGAAAGTAGGAACGTTTCTTCATGTATTTATTTCTGGTTCAGGTCAATGAACCCTACAATAATGTAGCTTTAATAGATGGATTTCATTCAAGAACATAAATTTGTCTAAATTATATATCATGTTCCCAGGTTGGGCATTGACATTGCTTTCAAGAAAGAATGTTGGGTATGCTTCAACTTGCCAGGTAACTTTCTTTCAAGGATTGCTTTATTTGATTGAAAGCTATTTCTTAAACATATTCTATGATTCTTGGATGAATTTGTCATTGTGTTGAATAGATTGTATTCGTCCAGGTTGTGAACAAACCATGATTCCATAGGATATTTATACTGTTGGGAAGAACTAAGTTCGAAATAATGTTATCTTTTCTGAACCAATATATCCAATTGAGCTGCCAGGGCTCCATTATGATTGGACATTTGGAAAATCAGGATGATTGATTCTGCACTAGTTTCTGTGATTTGTTTTTTATGTATCATAATCGTTATCAATGTCTTTGATTCAATATTTACTTTTTGTGAGGATTGTTAGCTTTGTGTATGCCATAGAATCCTTAATTTCCATTTGGCCATTGGGAGGATCACTCCCCAAACAATATGCAAGTCTAGTGGGAAGTTCTCTCAGGGATAATCTTATGTGATTTTGGTTATGATTATTAATTTCTTTTGGTATACTTCATTTTCAAGCCTTGACCATTTTTTAGCCAGCACCTTTCTGTGATTGGAGCATGCCTAAGTTGCATGAAACTTGGAAATGGGTACAACATGGAAACACGGCTCCAAAAAATTTAGGAAACGGTGAAACGTGGTATTCAAAAATACAAAAAATATAATTAATTCAAAAAATAATTCATTTTCCTCTAAAAAATAAAATTATCACAAAAATCAGAATGAAATGATCAAGAAAATTAGAATGATATGTTGATTTTTCAATGAGCAAGGTTTAAGCATGAAGTTCATTCCTTTTTAGCATTTAACTTAAACCATAAACAATTTTGTTGCAGCAACCAAGATCACAAGAAGAAACACCATGCACAAGAACACAAGAAGTATCCTGGGAAACCCTTCTCGACAAGGGAAGAAAACCCAGCCAAATCCTTTGCTATATTCTTCAAGAGAAAGACCATCACCACCAAGAAAACCTAGCACACAAGAGGGTGCTTGCAAACCCTAGAAAACTAGTGCCCAAGAGAGGTGCGCACTTTTCCCAAGAAGATGTACTTGCTGAAATTTCCAAATTCACACAAAAGATATGATTCCTCAATGGGGAATTTACCGTTACTTATATTAGACTTGTCCTGTCAACAGAAGTGTCTATTGGAACAATAGGGCCGACCTCTCTAACTCACAATATAATTAATAATCACCAGATTAATTATCTTTTACATTAATTATCAATTACTTTAAGGTGGGGCCGACCTGTACCCTTTACATTACAATTAGGGTTACAAGCAGGTCTGACTCTTGAACAATATAGTAAGGGATCTCATACACCCAATAGTGCTCAACCACTAGGGGCACATCCATAGGGATGTCCATATCTCTATCTCACTGCATCTCACATGAGATCCACACTCACTAGTGCTCAACCACTAGGATCGCGTTCACCTCTGCTCATCCACAGGCATGTCCACTCAACAGATCTTCTTTCCCACTGCATTACACAGGAGAGTCATCTGGAGTTCATCATCTCAACTCTCTACTCAAAGGAGTCTAATACATCGTCTTCATCTCTGTCTCATAATGATGCACCCAACTCATGGGAATTCACACGTTCACCTTGTGCTCAGCCACAGGCACATCCAACTCAGCAGATCTCCTTTTTCACTGCGTTACACAGGAGAATCATCTGGAGTTTCATCATCTCAACTCTCTGCTTAGAGGAGGCTAATACATCGTCTTTATTTCTGTCTCATAACGATGCACCCAACTCATGGGAATTCACACGTTCACCTTGTGCTCAACCACATGCACATCCAACTCAGCAGATCTCCTTTTTCACTGCGTTACACAAGAGAATCATCTGGATTTCTTCTCAACTCTCTGTAAGGAGGAGGTCATCACCACGTTCCAGTTCTATCTCAGATAGGAACCACACACCATGTCAGGTCGAATCAATCAGTTCGTGTCATGGAGAATGTCTCACGCAGCTGTAATCATCAACATGATAGACACAAGCAACAATTTAATAGAAATCTCATGCATATATTAACTCCCATAGATGATTGCATTATGCAAAATCCCAAATCAATCTTATACATTAGGCTATTATGCAAAATCAACACAAAAAGCTGCCCACATAAGAGAACGAATCCACAAGAGTCTTCTTGTTGGAAATGCTCTCAAGTCTTAATATTGCTCCCAATGATTCCAATACTCTTAAAACCCTTCTTGTTAGTGTAGGAAGGCTATGCTTGTGGAAGAAAGTATGAGATAAGATAATTTTATTAATTTCCGACTAATGATCACAAAAGTAGGTCAAAGGGACTGCAAAGTACAATGTTGTCAACACAATGCAGGAGTACCAAAACGTCTCCGATAAAGGCGAGAGGCAGAAAGTAAAGTGCAATGAGGTAGATTAGTAGCAAGTGAGATCTACCCCGAGGCATGAAAACCCACGACCCTGAGCTTAGATAGCTTCTCGGATGACGGGGTGCATCGTAGGAGAAGAAGAAGAAGATCTAAAGACAAGAGAAACCAAAATAAGGGAAGTAGATTTGTCATGGAATGGATCCATCTCTCCTACCATTTGAGGCTGAATGAAGAAAGTTGAGTATAGTCTGGTGTCCCGAGGGGGAACTGGTGGGGTGCTTGGATTGTCCACTTTGCTACTAGTTGGTAGAGGTAGTGCACCGATGAGGTCTGAGGGATCTCGTCCCTCTCCTGGGAGGGGATTTGGTCTGGCCATGTTGTTGAAATCTCGTGGGACGAGGGAAGGTCCCACGGGTTCGCACTGATCTGGAGGCTGGGGCTGCGCCGTTGTTGGCCTGTCTCTTAGTGCCCCTTCCAGAGGGTAGCAACGGAAGAAGGGGGTGATCCGTCGAATGGGGTTCAGTCTCATAGGAGGCTGAAGAGTATGGGCTCGGAGCTTGAGGGCCTTCTATATATATAAGGATAAACATCGTTGATCCAAATACCTGAAGAAGCTCGCGAGGATTTGAGTCCCCCTGAATAAACAATGAAACCTCTCCTTGATCTCATAATAAATGGGGCATTGGAAGATGAGTGCTCCTCAGTCTCGAGTCTCGACCTCTTGTAGCTGGCATAGCTGATTTGGAGTCTAGGGCTGTGTTGGTGTTGGTCTATCTCTTAGTGCCCCTTCTTGAGAGTAGCACCGGGAAGGAGGAGAAATGAAAGAGGGAAGTGATTTTTTGTTGGAAATGAAGGGGATTACGATTTCTATTTTTCCTTTTATTTCATTGAAAATTTGATAAATGACAATTTATTTGAATGTTAATGAGGTTTTTTTTAATCATTTAACAACATTTTGTTTTAAAGGGCCGTGTCGGACCCACATGAACGGAATCATGTTTTTTCATGCTAGAAATGAATCCCTACAGGTAGATAACACAATGGAAATGTGAGGAAACATTTTGGAAATTAGGTCACATTTATGTTTCAAGAGACACAACGCAAAACATTTCCCCAAGTTTTTGGCGGGTTCATAATGTGTTTCAGTTGGGCTTTGAAATGGGGAGGGAAGGGACTGTGATTCCTGCAACAAAGGAACATGCCCACTAAAACAGTTTCCATATTAATTTTTTCAGATTGCATTTTCATGATAGAGTAAATGTGTTGACATTAGATGTCTAATGCCAATGTTACAAACAATGTTATCCAGAGGTCATGTGTTTCCTCCTAAGATGTCACAAGTTCAAATCTAGAAGGGGGTAGGGTATATATACCTCTGTAGACTTTACTAGTCAAATCGTTGGGCGGAGGGGGTCCCTTGTCCGACAAACAAGGGGGTCTCATACACCAATTTGGTGTGTGGCTTGGCTATGACCTTAAAATTATATTATGTTATATTATATTATCAGAACCGGACTGGTCGACCCCAAAAACCTGAACCAGACTGGAATTGGACAAAAACCGGAAAAAAATCAGACCACAAAACCGGTCGTCCAAAAAATACACAAAATGTTCAAATTTTGAAAAAAAAACATATATATTCATGTGCATCGAAATGAATCCAAACCATCACACACAAATATGCAAAGATTCTCGTGTATATAGCAAGTAAGTGTGCATATAACCAAACTAACACAGTGCAATCCATCTCTGAACCAAAATACATCAACAAAGAGGCTCTAAATGGCCTCTAGAGTCCAAAAAAAATCATGCTACAACAAATAGCTACATCTCATAAAAATCATTGTGTATTAGGATCCTTATCATCAGTAGCACCCTCGAAGCATTAAAATAAGATAGAAAAAGCTCAATATGCCTTATTAGTGATTTTGCTTGAGTGAGGGATACATTTTAATTTTTTACTAGGGTCATGACAGAGGAGTTCGACAATCAATGCCACCAACATTAGGGTGCATAGAGGGCTTGTTGCTCTTGATTAAATGCCAGTTCCATACCCTCATACATGATAGAATCTAGTGGAAACTTGCAATCCCGAAATCCTGAAATCCTGAAAATTGTTAAGTCTGTTGAATTTTGAATGGGATCTAAAATTCTACTTTCTCCATATGAAGTCCAATGAGGTTGGAACCAGTCTCAAACATCCTAAAACAATTAATGGTAATGTTAAAAATTTAAGTATTACCATCCTAGGATGTTTCAGGGTGATAATACTTTAAGAATTTAATATTACCATTAATTACTAGGGTTAGGTTTTTTGCTTTCACTTTTATTATTTTGTTTTTTATTTTTTAAATTCGACTTTTAGTGGTCCCTAGCTATGTTTGTATGGAACCGACCGATTCGGTGATTTAAAGTTGTTTCTGGTATAGAATTGGCCAATTCTGGTACAGTACCAGCCATTTTTGGTTTAGAACTTTCAACTGGACTGGTAAGGCTTCAGAACTGGTCAGATTGGCTAGTTTTTGCAATTCTGGTCTGTTTCGGATAACATTGGTTACAATCAACATTGTTAACATGAGAATTTGCGATTTTTTATTATTATTTTACTAGCAATTCCTTCTTGGTACTGTGATAGGATGTACTTCCTAGTCATAGATGTGATAAATTAATCTCAAGTGATGCATGATAAAGGGGAAAGGGGAGGGACACATTTTTCTCTAAAGAGCATCCCATAGAAGCAATGTTAATTTTCTAATACTAGTGCCTAGATAAATTATTTCCTTGTGATTTTCTTGCTGAAAATTAAATTGCAGCTCACAGAATAAAACACACTGACTGGAATAATTAACTGAAATAAATAGCGGAAACAAATGAAACCAATTTCTACCCTTCAAATCTTCTTTTCATTAAAATAATATCAAAGCATACAAGGGCTTCCAAATTGGGAAAATCTGCCCACTGAGAAAAGAGACAAAAATTACAGCCAAACCTTGCTTGTTGAAGTTTTGCAACTTCAGGCATTCAATCTCCATAAGAAAATACAAAGAAACCATTATAGAAGACCCTGGAATGCACTAGAAAGAAATAAATGACAAGAAGACCAAGTCGGCCCATTGGAACATTTGTAAAGACAACAAAAGAAATAAAATAAAGTTAAAGACAAAAAATGACAAGTCAACCCTGCTAGTAAAATAAGGTGACTTGACTAGTATAAATAAAGGCAAGTTCATTTCATTATTACACTTCACACAACTCTTTTCATCGAGTGCACGAGTCCAAATTGCAGTTGTAGCTGCAGTTGCCAGTTACAGTTACAGTTGCAGTTGCCAGTTGCGGTTGCAGTTGCCAGTTGCAGTAATAGTTGTGAGTTGCCAGTTGTGCAAATTTTGAGGTGCACTATCTTGTCTAGGGTTCGCCATCTTTGAGGGTTCTTCCTCACACTAGGGTGCAACTTTCTATGTGCCTGGATTCATTATTTTACTGTTGATGTATTTGTGAACTTGGATTAAATTTCTTCTAGAGAAAAGTTTGCTGGTTTTTTCTACCGAGTTCGGGTTTTCCCAGGATAAATCTTGTGTCTATTGTGCATGGCTATCTCTCTGTGATTCTGTTATTTCTGTTGCATTTTTATTTTAGTTGAAATTTTCAGTGTGTAATTATTCTATGATAACAATGGCATTAAAATTTGTTTGAAATCATAAGGTAATAATTATCAAATTTGGAAATTAGAAAAATTCAACATGGTATTAGAGATTTTTTGAAATCTGCCACTGCATAGGTTTTTTGCCACTGCACAGTTTGTTGTTGCACATGAAATTTGCCACTGCATAGATCTCCACTTGTCAATCTCGTTGAGCATTTATTGGACAACGTTGGGACTAATTTTACCACAGAGCAACTCGCCTTGCCCTAGCGCATCTACTGGTGCTCTCAGATTGACATTTGGTCAAGGTTGAAATTTTAGGGTTTCGGGCTTGTTGACGTTCTTTAGTTTCTCTTTTGTTTTTGGCTCTTGTTCTGGGTAGGTTATTGTGGAGGAATGATTGGTCACAACACTAGAAAAGTGATGTTCTTGTCTTTCGTTCTTGTTCTTGTTCTGGGCAGGTTACTGTGGAGGAATGACTGGTCACAACACTAGAGGAGTGTTGTTCTTGTTTCGAGAAGGTTATCGTGGAGGAATGATTGGTCACAACACTGGAGGAGTGTTTTTCTTATTCTTGTTCTTGTTTTGTTTCGAGCAGGTCACAGGTGATAGCTTTGAGAGGGAGCTATAGTGACGGTTGCAAGTGGAAACAGGTTAGATGGTCTCTGGTTTGAGACATGGAGCAGACTATCCAGACATGGAGTTGTGGACATGACAGTATACATCCATGTACCGAAGGAGAAGAGGAAGAAGTTAGAACCTTTTGGAAAGAAGGGTACTTTTGTGGGATACAGAGTGTCAGAGAGAGTCAGTTGGCTCAGAGGGAGAGCTGATCATTCAGAGGGAGTTCCCCCTCCGGTTCAGGTGGGAGAGAGACATCTTCTAGGATTGACACACAAGTGTGATGAGTTGAGGAGGCCAGACAGAAGCTTCAGAGGAAGGAGGCTTCTAGGAGATGTGATACCTCCTGGGAGGATCCACTTGTTTTAGTAGGTTGTGCTACAGTGACAGAGGAGGCAACTAGTCAGGAGGAATGGGGTATGGGTTTTGCCTCAATCACAGAGGGAGCAACCAGTGAGGCAGACTGGACAATAGGGTTTTGATTCAATGACAAAGGGAGTTGGCCTCAGAGTTCAAAATGGAGGATCTTAGTCGAATGTACTATTTATGGGGATTAGAGATGTGACAGAGATCAGATGAGATCTTCCTCAGTTAGGGGATACTAATGAGGTTCTATATGATGGACTGCAAGTCCATGGCTACACCTATGGAGACAAATATGAAGAAGTTGAGTGATTCTGCTTCAGATTCAGATTTGGTGGATCCCACAATGTACAGGCAATTGATTGGATCCTTGATGTACCTGGTTAACACTAGGCCAGATTGTTGTTTTGCAGAGAGCACCATTAGCCAGTATTTGGTTGAATCCAAGGCAATTCCATTGGGTTGCAACAAAGCATGTGCTGAGGTCCCAACATGGTACTATTGGATATGGTTTGTCTCAGGTGGTGAAGTGAGGCTACAGAGATATATAGATTCTGATTGGGTAGGGACTGCAGTAGACAGATTGAGCACCTTGAGGTGCTACTTCAACTTGGGATCATTTACGATTTCTAGGATAAGCAGGAAGCAGGTTTTTGTAGCACTCGGTACAAAAAAGACGGAGTATATCACAGCCAGTGTCGTAAGTCGTGAAGCGGTGTAGCTTCAGAAACTTCTTACAGGACTATTTGATCATGAGCTTGAGATCAAATATCACTTCATCCGAGACATGATGCAGAGGGGAGCAGTAAATCTCCAGTACATATCCATAGATGAGCAGATTGCGGATCATCCGAGACATGATGCAGAAGGGGGAAGTGAAGTTCCAGTACATATCCACAGATTTGTAGATAGTAGACATTCTCACCGAGCCTCTGTCCAGAGTGAAGTTTGTTTACTTCAGGGACAAGCTTGGCGTGATGCAAAATGTCTCCTTCCCTGAGAGGGAGTGTTGATGTTTCGCAGCATTGGGTAGACATTCTCCCGAGATTGGTCATGGTGATTTTACTAGTGGAGAATGGCCCTGATGTAGTCTTCAAAGGACAAAAGACTCAAGGTGTTGATGGTTCTCCAGGAGGCAACATCAAGCAGACATTCACTCACAGGGGTGTACCTGTGGTGAATGGCCCAGGCGACATCTAAGGACAGAAGACTCGAGGTGCTAGTATTCCTCCAAGTGTGTGGTTGCATCAGGCGCCATTCTTCCAGGATTGGTAGTTTAACTAGTGGAGAATGACAAATTCACTTACAGGGGTTTACTTGTAAGTGACACTCACTCACAAGGGTGTACTTGTGGTGGTGAGTGGCCAAGATAAGCATCGGGCAGACCTTCTCCCAGATATGGCCTAGGGAGAAGGATACATTTACTTCCGGGGTAAATGGGCCCAGGCGTAGTCCTTACTTACAGGATTTTACTTGTGGACTCGAGGTGCTTCCATGTGTCAGATAACATCGGACGTCATTCTCCCAGGATTGGTAGTTTAACCAACGGAGAATGGAAGATTCACTCATAGGGGTTTACCTGTGGTGACATTCACTCACAAGGGTGTACTTGTGGAGGTGAATGGTCCAGGTGTGGTCTTCATTGAGACTCGAGGTGGTAGACAAAGTTGTGTGGAGATGGATCATCAACATGGCTCATGAAGAAACTTTTCTACGACAGAAGAAATCCAAGTATGGAGAATGTCTCCTTCGTTGAGAGGGAGTGTTGAAGTTTTGCAACTTCAGGCAGTCATTCTCCATAAGAAAATACAAAGAAACCATTACAAAAGACCCTGGAATGCACTAGAAAGAAATAAATGACAAGAAGACCAAGTCAACCCATTGGAACATTTGTAAAGGAAACAAAAGAAATAAAATAAAGTTAAAAGACAAAAAATGACAAGTCGACCTTGCCAGTAAAATAAGGTGACTTGACTAGTATAAATAAAGGCAAGTTCATTTCATTATTACACATCACATAACTCTTCTCATCAAGTGCGGAAGTCCTAGTTGCAGTTGCCGGTTACAGATACAGTTGCAGTTGCAGTTGTAGTTGCAGTTGCCAATTACAGTTACAGTTGCAGTTGCTAGTTATAGTTGTAGTTGTAATTGCCAGTTGCCAGTTGTGCAAATTTTGAGGTGCGTTATCGTGTCTAGGGTTAGCCATCTTTGAGGGTTCTTCCTCACACTAGGGCGCAACTTTCCATGTGCTTGGATTCTTCATTTTTTTAGTGATGTATTTGTGAACTTGGATTAAATTTCTTCTAGAGAAACGTTTGTTGGGTTTTTCTCCCGAATTCGACTTTTCCCAGGATAAATCTTGTGTCTATTGTGCATGGCTATCTCTCTGTGATTCTATTATTTCTACTGTAGTTTCATTTTAGTTGAAATTTTCAGTGTGTAATTATTCTATGATAACAGTGGCATTAAAATCTGTTTGAAATCATAAGGTAATAATTATCAGATATGGAAATTAGAAAAATCAACATTGCTGCCCAACACCTCTGCCCAGAACTGTACGACCTGTCAGCGACCTTGTATGGATTGTACCCACATCCTGTACAGTGTGTACCCGCGCCTGTGTAGTCTGTCTGGCGTGTACCCTTTCCCTGGACGATATGTATAGCGCGTACCTGCAGCTGTGTCTGTTTCTCCACCGCGTCGCTGCACCTTGTACGATGTGTACTTGTGGCTATACATGTTGCTCATGTGCTTAATCGCGCCCTGTACGACCTGTACAATGCGTACCCGTGGTTGTACCTGCTTCTCGATCTACTGTATGGATTGCCCAGATCTGTCCTTGCTGCTAGATCTTTTTGTTCTTTCCCACTTGTTCTCTTCTCATTTGGACTGATCTCTGGATGAAGCTCCTTTATCATGCTTGTTGAGATCTCCTTGAATCACTGTCCTTTGTGACTCAATCACACAATGTATATTGTGTGTTGTTGTGTATCTTCTACTTTCACCTTTCCTTTTATAACATTGACTTGAATCCCTAACCCTAATCTCCAAAGTGATTGATGGTTGAGATTAGATCTCACCTCACTAGAGATTAAGTCTAAGTCACTAATGTAATTAAATTACATTTTATTAAACTTTTCCTAACTCAATAATTAAAAAGACATTCAATTTAATAATTCCTTTAATTAAAGTGAATTTCCAAAGTTCATGAAGGATCCTTTGGACGACTTCGACACTAGACCTGTGCAGAAGTACCTGTCCGAGCTACAAACATCAACAAGCAATATAAGGGTGTATATTAGAGTGCATCTTCCTCCTCTGAACTCAAACATAGAAAGTAGTTGAAGCATACCCGAGTACTTACGTGTCAAATCCAAGGAGATGATCACCGAATGTTATATTATTAAGGCAAAACTAAAGGCAGGTAAGTATTAGTTCATTTATAGCTCAAAGGTATCTCCATCAATGATACAAGTAGAAGCTCTCTTCCTTATACACCATCAATGAGTTCTTCTCATGAACCATTGACCATCCTAATGATTTTGATAAAATCTAAAGTTAGGAGGTTTGTTGTGCACATTCTATCAAATCATCCTATTCACATATTCAAACTCCAACACAATCAACATTGAGAAATTATTCCTTCTTGTTTGATTATGTGCTAGGACTATGAGTCTACTGGCTTGGGAGAAAAAGAACCAAAAATCATGATAAATAGTAAAAATGTTGAAAAGCATGTGTTAGCACCTCCTCCTTAATACACTCTTTCCCTGGGAAGGAAAGAAAGAAATTATATTAATGTTCACTATTGAAAAAATATGTAGAGACCTAACACGATGAGATATAATGCCTAGTTATAACAAGAAGAGAAGTAAAAGTGATTCCTTCCTGTACCAATACAAATAAAGTAAGGTAAACTGTTGTAATGTAATACCATAATAGACATGAGGAGTAATACAAGTGCCTATTTTGGGATTACTTTACTGCAGTTTATCTGGGGCAAGCAGGGCAGGACAAAGTGGCTTGCTTTGGTGGCTTGGGACATATGTATTGTTGATGTTTGTAGCATCGGACATGAACTTCTACACAGGGGTAGTGTCAGATGTGTGGAAGTCATAAAAAATGACCTTTCTTATCTTTGTAATTCACTTTAATTAAAGTTATTTATTAAAGTGAATAGAATTTTATATTGAGTTGATTAATGTCTAATAAAATGTAAATTATTTACATTAGTGATTTAGATATAATCTCCACCGTCGATTGGGATTTAGTCTCAACTGTCAATCTCATTGAGAGATTAGGGTTATGGAGACTTGGTCATCAACTCAAAATTATAAAAGAAAGACAAAGTGAAAGAGGACACACTTTGTACACCAAAAAGACTCAAGACATCAGACATAGATCATTTGAGCAGATTCAAACCACAGGAGGAGCCATTGGCTCCTTCTAGTAGTTCTGAGGTCCAACAAGAAGATCTAGTGTGGATCTGAGGACCGGCGGGCAGATTTGGTGCAGATCTGAGTGACCAGCAGAGAGATCGAGCAGATCTGAGGTCCAACAGACAGATCTAGTAGATCTGAGGACTACCAGGCAGATTTAGTGCAGATCTGATTGAGCAGCAGACAGATCTAGCAGATCTGAGGTCCATCAAGCAGATCTAGTGCAGATCTGAGTGAACAGTAGACAGATCTAGTAGATTTGAGGACTAGTAGGCAGATCTAGTGCAGAACAGAGTGACTCACAGTGTGTTGAGACACAGAGAGAGAAAAGAAGGAAATTTTCTCAGTCTGAAGGAGTGAACAAGCAATAGCAACAACTGGAAGAACAACCTAGCAGCCACAAATTCATGGAGGCAGTACTATCCAACAAGGAGGCAGAGGCCATATAATTTCTATGGCCATACAACCACGTGCAAGCTGTATAGCAACAAATTTGAGTTTGGGTAGCCGTACATAGGGTTTCTTCAGCTAAGTTTTTGGCAGGGCCAGAACAACCAATTTTCACTGTAATTTGATTCTTTTCTCAGTGGGCTATTTTCATAGTATGGGAGTCCTTGTAAGCTTGGAGTAACATGATGAAAAGATGATTTGAAGGGCAGTAAAAATTTCTCTGTGTGCTTGGGAATTTATTTTGCTTCCGCTGTTTAATTTCCAATTAATTTCAGGCAGTGTGTAATTATTCTATGGTTTGAATTTTCTGTTTAAAACTTCAACAAGTAATTTTTTTCTTGAGATCATAAGTAATTTACCAAGGGTTGAAATTTTGATATGTATGTTATCCCAAAATCAAGGAGCTTTGGGCCTCCCTGACATAAAATCCGTAGGAGTGGACCTTGCCAACAAATGGGTGATACTAGCATTGGAAGGGAATGCCCCTTGGTAGGTCTAGTGCATCATTGAATCTAGCAAGATCATCTTATTGGAGGGACTAAATTTCCTTTTCATATCTATGACATTATTGGTAATGCTAAGGCATTTGTGATATCAAGTTTGTTTCTTGTGATGTCCCGTTCCCAAGAGTAGGCCAACAAGGAGTGACTTAGTAGTCTATGTGTTCCCGTAGACTATAGTCAGGCACAAACAGGGAACAAGATGGAGAAATAAGGGTGAATTGATGGCTAAACAATGAATTAAGACAAAAACTTAGGAAAAGTCACTTAAGCCTAAGTCAACGAAGAATTAGAATGAAAAGGTGCTAAAGGGGGGGACTTAATTAATTAATTATTCACCTTAGGAGGAAAAGCGCCTAGCTTAAGTGAGGTCAATGGTGAATTAGGTTGGGAATGATATAAAGGGAGGAATTTGACCTAATTCCTCATTATGCATTGTTATGATTTGATGTTGAGAGTTCCCAGAGGAGGAAGAGAGTTGACTTTACTGTTTTGTGGATTTATGGAGGAAACCACCTCCATTGATCGGTTTCGATGTTGAGAGACACACCCTAGCCCATCAGAGATACCACCTAGGTATTTCACCGTGCTATTCAGGAGTATCCAGTGTAGAGTGCGTAGCTAAGCCAATGAGGGCGCAAGTCAGATTGAGGGTTTGTGGAGTTGCACGAGGTCCAAGCTCAGATTGCAGTTTCCTTCTGACCTAGTTGAGATCCAGCCAGGGCGCTCAGATTGAGCCAGTTTCCATCTGATTCTGATGGTGGAATCTTGCAGGGCGCATCATCCAACCATTTAGGGCGCAACTCTTCTGGCAGGACATTTGAGGTTGCAGACAGAGCATTAGGGCAGATCTGGGGAAACCCTTCCGACCCATTTCCGCATTTGGCGAGACGATCGTTTTGAGTCTTATAGCAACAGATTTCATTGGTGGAATCATTTGGGGTGCATCCAGTGTTCCAGGAGGTGCGCAAACCCCCCAGGGGTCCAGATCCTATGCCTTAGAGACCAGATCTGACATTTGACACTCATCCATTTCAGTCTAGAGGCCAGGGCGCTTCTATTGGAGCAGTTTCCACCTCATTTCGACGGTCTATCCTTCCGGTCGAGTTTTCCAGTTGGTAGCGGTTACCGTACCTCTCCGGAATCGCATATGTTTGTCGATCTGTCCGTGCATGCTTCAGATTTGCCTTCATCTTCTGATCACGGGTATTTTTATGCTATTTGCTTGTATTCCAGTGACGATCCATGAGATCTAGCTGACGATTATACTCTATATTTCCAGTATGTTATTGTATTCCCATGCTTGAGTTGCATAATACATGTTATTGGGCAGTTGATGTTCTTTACTTTCGCATGCATCCTTTATATACTGTTTAAACCATAAATACGCAACATGCACATGCAATAACCATAAATATCTCAAACACACAATTGAAACGCATCCAGAAACCCCCAGTGTATCAGAGCTGCGAGACAGAACATTAGATCAGTAGCAAATATCTTGATCAGCGGGATCAAGGATATTTCAGTGGTATCGGAGTTTTAGTCTTGCCTGCCTATGACTAAAGACTATGAGTGCAACAGAAGACCCAAATGGCCGTGAGCACGAAGGTGACGAATATGTCACTTACAACAGGCAAAAGGAAAGAAGGGCTAGGCCTAACTTTCCTCCTTTTCCTCCCAGTTCAGAGGAAGAGGCACACATAGAAGCAGAGAGAAGAGCAAAGCGCGAAGCAGAGAGGAGGCTAGGTGACAGATATGAGCGACCAGAGGGTAGTGGTAAGGCCCCCAGGGATCCAGATGCAGCCTTCATGCAGGTTATCAGTGATATGTTAGCTAGTCAGCGGACCATGTCTCAGTACTTGGCCCAAGTAGCTGATAGATTGGCTATGGTGGACATTCCGGGCACACAAGCCCCGCATGCAGCACAGGGGAATTCAGGGGCAGGAAGTAGAGTCCAGTCACCCACTCGCACATACACCCTTGCAAGTAGGATTCCCCGACCGTTGTTTCCCAGTTTCCAGAGGGCACCCCAGGTAGCAGCATAGATGTTTATAGCACAGAGACCGCCCACTCATGCAGAGGACATTGCAGAGTATCGGAGAGAGTATGCAACATTGGGCTGTGACTTCCATCAGGACATGACCTTAGTCGAGTATTGTGGGCGCAGACTCAGGAACCGCCCCAGAGAGCCACAGAGAGGAGGGTTGCAGCCGCAGCAACAGTCGAGGCATAACATTGATTTCATTGGGAAAGATGGTAAACTCACCATACCTTCTTTCGATGGATCGACCAAATGCACCGCCAAAGCTTGGGTACAGAAGCTTGACACCTACTACAAGCTCAACCAGATGACTGAGACAGAGGCCATAAGTTTCGCCACCTTAGGGTGAAGCACACGAGTGGTGGTATCATGGATTGGTGACATTGGGCCACAGTCGCATCACCTCCTACCGAGAGTTCACAGAGAGACTCATGGACAGATTCGACAAGAGGGATCCAGAGATCCATTTCAGAGATCTAGCCTAGTTGAGACAAACTGGCATAGCAGAGGCTTTCATCTTAGAGTTTCAGTGGGTAGCAGTGGCAGTGACAGATATATCCGAGCCCCGACTAATCATGTTATTCATAGAAGGGCTCACAAAACCCTTGAGAGGATGGGTGAAGGCATACCGACCTCACACCTTGCAGGATGCCATCCTACGCACTAGAAATTTGGTAGATTCAGTGCCAAAAACTAAACCCTTTTCCAAATCCTTCATACCACAGAAGGATCAGGACCGAAAGCCATTAAAGAGGGAATGGAAGGGTAAGGAGAAGTTGGATGATGCGACGAGGCGAGAGCTTATGAGGAAGAAGCTTTGCTTCAACTGTAGAGATCCTTGGGTCCCAAGCCATAGATGCATGGGCAAGGGAGAGATTCACTATATTGAGGTGGCCGTAGACAGCGTGTACAGTGAGGAGGAGTAGGACAGTGAATCCACCAACTCAGAGGAGGAGCCAGAGCAGTTAGAGGAGCAACCTCCCCATAGACCACCGACATCGGCAGGGACCCACCCACCGGTTATTCCACAGCCTCCTGAGCAGGCTAGAAGACGAAAACCAGCAAAGGGCGGAGTCATAGCGACCCTTTCTGGTGTACCCAGGTACGACACCCTCCGGATCAGAGGTACTATTCAGGGGCAGCGGGCAATCGCCCTGATAGATGGTGGGGCCACCCACAACTTCATCGACGCTTCATTGGTATCGAGACGGGCCCTTTAGACAGAGGAGTTTGAGGGATTTGATGTCGCAGTAGTAGATGGCCATACAATGGAGTGTCTAGACAGAGTTCCGGACTTGGAGATCAGGTTGGGCAACTACACCGTGAGAGATACATTTTATGTGGTTGACCTGTCAGACACAGATATAGTTTTGGGAGTTCAATGGTTGGTCACCTTGGGTAAAATCACCACCAACTACCAAACCTTAGAGATGGGATTCAGAGACAGTGACGGAAAGAGGGTTGTCCTAAGGGGCATGTTGACAGGGGCACCCAGGACAGTCTCAGCCAAGAGGATGGAGAGGATCTTCAAGCATGGGGAGGCAACATTTGCCGTAGAGTGCTTGATCACTACGTGGAAGGATTCCGAGGGTCGACAACAGTATCAGACAAAGATCAAGAACTTTTTGGGACGACATCAACGGGTTTTTGGTTCGATTAGACCAGGGAGACCGTCGGACAGGGTATTTGAGCACACCATTGAGTTGGAGGGGCCAAACCCTTGATCACCCTCCCCTATCGTCATCCTAAGAGGTTCAAGGATGAGATAGAAAAAACAATCAAGGAATTGTTGGCAATGGGACACATTAGACCTAGTAGCAGTCCATTCGCCTCTTCAGTTGTCTTAGTCCTGAAGAAGGATGGTACCATGAGGATGTGCATCAACTACCGGGCTTTGAATAAGAAAACCATCAAAAATCGATATCCTATCCCTCGCATTGACGAGTTGACGGATGAGCTGCATGGGGCAGTTTTCTTCTCGAAGATTGATCTACACTCTGGATATCATCAGATCAGCTTCAGAGAGCAGGACATAAAGAAGACAACATTTCGGTGCCATTTCGAGTTTCTGGTTATGCCATTTGGGCTAACCAATGCACCAACTACATTCCAGTCTCGCATGAACCACATTTTCAGGGGGCGGTTGAGGAAATCAGTTTTGGTTTTCTTCGATGACATTTTGGTCTATAGCAAGACATAGCAGGAGCATATGGGGAAGTTGGAGGAGGTATTGAGCATCATGGAAGTGCAGTCACTATACGCCAAAGAGTCCAAGTGTGAGTTTGGGATGACATAGTTTCTTTACTTGGGCCACATCATCAGTGCACAGGGGGTTCAGGTACATCAGAAAAAGATCAAGGCCATTTTGGAATGGCCAACACCCAGGAGTTTGACAGAGTTAAGGATCTTCTTTGGTTTGTGCAGTTATTACAGGAGGTTTGTCAGGGGGTTTTCGCAGTTAGAAGCACCACTCACAGATCTGACCAAGAAGGGTGCCTTTCAGTGGACAGAGGAGTCACAACAAACATTTGAGAAGATGAAAGAGGTTATGAGCACATGCCCTGTTCTGACCCTTCCGGACTTCTCGCAGTCGTTCGTCTTGGAATGCGACACATCAGGGGTGGGAATTGGAGCAGTGTTGATGCAGGGAGGCCATCCCATTGTGTTTGAGAGTAGGAATCTTAGCGAGTCGGAGCGACTCTACCCCATTTACGACAAGGAAATGCTAGCAATTATGAACGCTTTAACCAAATTCAGGCAGTATCTGGTGGGCAACAGATTTGTAGTGAAGACTGATCACAACAGTCTCAAGTATTTCCTGGATCAGAAAGACCTCAGTGAGAGGCAACAGAAGTGGGTCTCGAAGATCCAAGCCTTTGGCTTTGACATAGAGTATGTCAAGGGAAAAAGGAATGTCGTGGCAGATGCCTTGTCCAGGAGGCCACCAGGGTGTTCGATGATGGACATTTGCACAGATTGGAAAGCACACTTGTTGGTGGAATATTCCAAAAACAAGTTTGCTTGTGAGGTAATGGATGGACAGGTGGTCGACGATAGATACTGGGTACTAGATGACGTCATTTTCTACAAAGACCGGATCTACTTGGTTCTAGAATCTACCTTAAAGCGGAAGATTCTGAAGGTGTGTCATGATTCGCCTGCAGTAGGACACTAGGGGTATTTCAAAACTTACAGGCAGATCAGGGAGAGATTCTCGTGGAAGGGTCTCAAGGACGATGTACTGAAGCACATCCCGGAGTGCATGACTTGTTAGCAGAACAAGTCAGAGCAGACACACCCAACAAGGTTACTACAGCCTCTACCCATTCCAGAGCAGAAATGGGAGAGCATTTCTATGGATTTCATCACAGGCCTTCCCCGCGTGCAGGGCCAGGACTGTATATTTGTAGTGGTCGACAGGCTGACCAAATTTTCACATTTCTTTGCCATACCCACGGACTACAAGGCCATATAGGTAGCAGAGTTATTTTTCAGAGAGGTATTCAGATTGCATGGCCTACCCAAGCAGATAGTCAGTGATAGAGATGGGCGCTTCATCAACGCATTTTGGCAGGAGATTTTTCGGTTGACAGGCACAGAGCTAGCCACGAGTACCAGCTACCACCCATAGGCAGATGGCCAGACGGAGATCGTTAACAAATGGGTGGAGGGGTATCTGAGGAACTATGTGGGAGGCAACACACATGGGTGAGTATTGTTACAACACGACACACCATATGTCTATCAGGATGTCACCATTTAGAGCATTGTATGGATACGATGCACCCAATTTTGTGGATATTGTATTCGGGGATAGCAGGGCCCCAGTGGCCAAAGATTGGGTGGAGGAGAGCCAAAGGATTCTGCGGGCATTAAAGGAAAACTTACAGACAACATAGTATCAACAAAAGATCTATGCAGACAGGTAGAGGATTGAGTGCAGTTTCGAAGTTGGGGACTTGGTTTTTTTGCGGCTTCAGCCATATCTACAGTCCTCCTTGATGAGGAGTGGAGCAGAGAAACTAAAACCAAGATTTTATGGGCCGTACAGAGTCATCAGGAGAGTAGGCGAGGTGGCATACGAGCTAGAGCTACTGGAGGGTAGCAAGATTCATAATGTCTTTCATGTTTCTTGCCTTAAAAAGGCGGTGAGACAACAGATCAACAGTTCAGAGGAGTTGCCACCTTTAGATGAGGAGGGCCAGTTGGAGTTAGTGCCAGAGGAGGTGCTCGAGCAGAGAGAACACAGGTTGAGGAACAGGGTCATCAGGGAGTGCTTGATTAGATGGAGGGGTCTACCAGTGGAGGATGCCAAATGGGAGGGAGAGCATATTTTGCAGCACCCAAGATTGATGTTGCTCGAGGACAAGCAATCTCGGGAAGGGAGGACTGTGATGTCCCGTTCCCAAGAGTAGGCCAGTAGGGAGTGACTTAGTAGTCTATGTGTTCCCGTAGACTATAGTCAGGCACAAACAGGGAACAAGATGGAGAAATAAGGGTGAATTGATGGCTAAATGATGAATTAAGCCAAAAACTTAGGAAAAGTCACTTAAGCCTAAGTCAACGAAGAATTATAATGAAAAGGTGCTAAAGGGGGGGACTTAATTAATTAATTATTCACCTTAGGAGGAAAAGCGCCTAGCTTAAGTGAGGTCAATGGTGAATTAGGTTGGGAATGATATAAAGGGAGGAATTTGACCTAATTCCTCATTATGCATTGTTATGATTTGATGTTGAGAGTTCCAAGAGGAGGAAGAGAGTCGACTTTACTGTTTTGTGGATTTCTGGAGGAAACCACCTCCATTGATCGATTTCGGTGTTGAGAGACACACCCTAGCCCATCAGAGATACCACCTAGGTATTTCACTGTGCTATTCAGGAGTATCCAGTGCAGAGTGCACAACTCAGCCAGTGAGGGCGCAAGTCAGATTGAGGGTTTGTGGAGTTGCACAAGGTTCGAGCTCAGATTGCAGTTTCCTTCCGACCCAGTTGAGATCCAGCCAGGGCGCTCAGATTGAGCCAGTTTCCATCAGATTCTGATGGTGGAATTTGATAGATCTTCCAACCCATCTCTGCTGCAATAGAGATCACTGCCCTGATCAAGGTATATCTAGAAACTGGAGCGAAGGTCTCATCATAGTCAACTCCCTCTACCTATGAGAACCCCTGAGCCACAAAACGAGCTTTGTACTTCTCAATGTTGCCATCTGCAACATACTTGAGTTTGTAGATCCACCTAGAAGTCACCACTGACTTCCCCTCAGGTCTAGGAACAATCTCCCAAACATCATTTTTCATGATGGAATTGTACTCTTCCATCATGGCATCTCTCCAAACCTATCTACCAACAACCTCCTCAAAATTGGAAGGCTCAGATTCCCTGATGTTGCTCACTATCGCAATATAGCTGCAAAATCTCTCAGGAGGTTTACTCTCCCTCACAGCTTGCCTGGCATTCCCCACAGATCCCTATGCCTCCCTCAAAGTGTCCTAAAGCCACTTGGGCTTCCTCCTCTCTAAAGTAGTGTCCTATGGAGGGGACTCCCCCTGCTCAACCCCATCACCTGAAGACTGAACCTGAAGTAGAATCTAGAGCACTTGATCTTGAAACCTAAGGACCAATAACCTATGATCCTGACATCTAAGGCTTTGTAACCTGTGGACCAGTCATCACCGAAGCTGGTGGTCTTGAACTTTGTGTCACTTAAATCTTCTATGGACTCACCTGAATCTGAGGTGATGACTGCTCACCCCTTTCAGTCCCTCGTGATTTCCTAAAGGCTCTATCCTCCTCAAATCTCACATCCCTTCTCAAAACTGTCTTCCTCAAGGAAGGGATGTATATGCGGAAAGCCTTTTAAGTCTCGCTATACCCAACATGTGAATATGTAAGGCACCCAAAAATCCTAAAGTGCCCAACCTCAGGCTTCTTCCCAGAGAAAGCCTCCTCAGGAGTCTTATCCCCCAATTCTCTATGTGGACTCCTGTTCTGCAGATAAACTGCAATGTAACATGCCTCAACCCAAATAATGAGTGGCAACCCTTGATCATGCAACACGGCTCTCGCAACCCCAACTATGGCCATGTTCTTCTTGTACGGAACAATCAACTCCCTCTTGATGCCCTCTCTTGCACAAAATTCATTAAACTCCTTGGAGGTATACTCACCCCCATTATCTTTCCTAAGTACTCTAATTTTCGTCCTAGTCTGGTTCTCCACAAGAGCCTTAAACTCTTGGAACTGATTGAAGACCTGTCCTTTGGTCTTCATGAAGAAAATCGAAGACTTCCGAGAGAATTCATCAATGAATATGACATAGTACAAACAACCACTAAAAGATGTAGAAGACAGAGGACCACGAACATCAAAATGAATCAGATCAAGTATACTTGTTGCTCTATTGTCATTGCTTGGAAAAGCAGTCTTGGTGTACTTTCCCAAAGCACACCCCTTGCACAACTCCTGGTTCTCTGTACTGAACTCTGGCACTCTAGTCACAATCTCCCTCAGTATCCTCAGAGTCCCATGATGCAAATGGGCCATCCTCCGATGCCATAGCTCACAAAGATCATTGTTGCTGGTAGTATGATACAATGCACTAGCTGGCTGAAACTTGAGCTTGTACAACTTCTCATCTCGAGTCCCAATCACTTTGGCGGAAGTGATACTGGATCCCTTGGGAAATAGGAGCACCTGTCCATCACGGAGAAACACCTCATATCCCCTCTCCTTAATAGTAGAAACTGAAATTAAGTTCTTCTTCAAGCCAAGAACATATAGGACATCTCTCAACAACATGGGAGGTTGAGACTCCCTCTGAAATGATATTGTCCCACTACCAACTTCCTTGACCACTCGGTCATCTCCAAGCACTACCTCAAGATCACCAATCTGTGTAAGATTTTTCAAATGCTCACAAACACCTGTCATATGGCGGGAGGCACCACTATCTATATACCAAACACTGGAATGTATGGCTCTAGTTGAAAGACACACCACTAAGGAAAACTCCTTATCGAACCTGGTGGAAAACTCCTCCGCCTCTGCTGAAGTTTCTCTCTGCTTCTTCTTATTAGGACATTGTCCCGCATAGTGCTCAAACTTGTGACATTCAAAGCACTTGACTTTGCTCATGTCCTTCTTGCCTTCACTCTTTGGTTTGTTTCCTCTCTTAGGACTCTTTTTGAACTTCTTCTTGTTGTTAGCAGTAAGAGCCACATTCTCCTCATCACTACCAGTAGATGAACTACCATGCACATAACCTCTCCGGGTTTCCTCCTGAACAAAGTCATCCCAAAGACGTTCCCACTTGGGAAGATTCTCCCTAGCCACAATGCCCTCAACAAAAACAACCCATTGTTTGGTTACTCCATTCAATGCTATCCTCATAAGTTCACTGTCGACAATGGCCTCCCCAACAACTCCAACTTCATCTCTCACCTGTGTCAACCTGGTAAGATATGTGACCACATTTTCAGCCTTGGTCATTCTAATGTTTTTCAGTTTCTCTGTCAAAACCATCTTCTGGTTCTCATTTGTACTTTGATACAACTTCGTCAAGGACTCCCACATCTCATAGGCATTTCTCTTTCTGTCACATGAGGAATCAAATGGTCCTTGATGGCATCAAGGATGATTCTTTTAGCCTTTATACTCTTCTTGTTATAAGCTGCTAGAAGAGTAGCATCTGTAGGTATTGTTACTGGGTTTGTTGTGGAGTTCTCAGCAATGTCCCATAACTCACTCCTGCAGAATCAAAATCATTCTCTCCTTCCAGGCGCCAAAATTTATTGCCCCATCAAGTCTTCCCTCAACCCTTAAACCAGTAGCCATTGATCCTTCTCAGCTGAAAATAAAAATTCCAAAAATCTGTTCGGTGAAGTAGATTATGTCCCACTCTCTGTATTGTTGTCTTAAATCTTCACTTCTCTTCAACTCAGCTCTGATGCCATGTAAATTTTCAGACCCCACCCAGTTTCAAGTCTCACTGAGACAATTCATTGTTAAATGCCCAAAACCCAGTTTTATGATAGCAACAAATATCAAACATAAAAACAATTCTCAGAAGTGAAACATCAGGATTCTGAACATCTTTAAATGCAAAAATAAATTTATATCAGTAGCACAATAACTCAAAAATATTAATGCATAGAGATTCTTGGTCAAACTTGACCCTAGAAAAATCCATAAGGGGAAAACCAGTGAGAGGGACTTTTTATTAATTCAAAGCTCAGAGAAAAATTTCATTTACAACATTCATTATCTTCAACAAAAAATACAGACTTATCTTGTAAATCGTGCCAAGGTTCCTCCTCAGAATCTGAGCCAAATACTCCTAAAAGATTGTGCCAGAATTTCCTGTCCAAATGCATAGGTCAGCTCCTTGAATTCTGTGCCATTTAGCTGTACAGTTTCCCTCGAAATTTGTGCCAAGACAATAGCTCGAATTTCTTTCTCAGAAAGTACTGTACGACTGCCTAGGAAAGCATGCCAACTCTCCAAAAAATACACAACAATCTCTTCTCGATTTCTGTGCCAAGAAAACAACAATACAACCTTCACAAATCCGTACTGTACAGCCCAGAACAACCCTGTACCTTCACCTTGATTTTTGTGCTAAGAAAATAGCAGTATGGCCTCCACAAATCCGTACTATACATCCCTGGTTTGTTGTACCTTCTCCTCGATTTGCGTGTTGTACTTTTTCTGTCTTGGAATCCATGCCACCTTCAGAAAATGTCTTCTTTGCTTTAGCTCAACCTCACTCTCTCAAACTCTCTCCAAATCACATCAAGAATGAAGATGGAGAGCTCCTCCCTAACCCTAGTCGACTCAATGAGGGATTGTGAGGGGTTTCATAATCCAACGGTTGAGATTGTGATTATATTAGTGGTTGAGATTGAGTGTCCATTCACTCACCCCCTTCACTTAAGTCATAAAGTCACCTTTTAATTTATCTCTCATAAATTAAATGACAAGGGTCTACATTAGGCACTTTCCCACCCCCTAGGCGCCTAGGTGATTAGAAACACTTGCCTAGGCACTTTTTAATTATTTTTAATAGAGTTTTCCAACTTTTCGGATGAAATCTAGGTTATGCCCCTGCTACTGCTGTTGTCCTCCTCTCTGAGGCTCTCTGGGGAGGTTCTTGAGTCCTAGTCCACAGTACTCGATTAGGGTCATGTCTTGATGGAAGTCATGACCCAATGTTGCATACTCCCTCCTGTACTCTGCAATGTCCTCTGCCTGAGTGGGCAACCTCTGTGCTATCGGTTGTTGTGTTGTTGTTTGGGGTGCCCTCTGGAAACTGGGGAACAATGGCCTAGGAATCCTACTTGATGAGGTGTATGTGCGAGTAGGTGATTGGGGTCTACTGTCTGCCCCCGAGTTCCCCTGCGCTGCATGTGGGGCTTGTGTGCCCGTGGTGCCCACTATAGCCAATCTTTCAATCATTTGTGCCAAGGACTGAGTCATGGCCTGTTGAATGACTACCAGATTATTGAGTACCTGCATGAAGGCTGCCTCTGGTTCCATGGGGGCCTTGCCACCGCCCTCTGGTCTCTCATATTTGTCTCCCAACATCCTCTCTGCCTCATGCCATGCCCTTCTCTCTGCTTCCCTGTGTACATGTTCTTCTTCCTCTGAAAAGGAGGAAAAGGGGGAAAATATGGTCTAGGTCTCCTCTCCCTGCGTCTGTTGTAAGTGACGTACTCTTCACCTATGTGCTCACGACCCTCTGGTTCACCATTTGAACTCATCGACTTAAGCCACAGGTTGGCAGGACTAAATCTCTAATACCACTGTAATATCCCAGATTCGTCTAGTCTAGGAAATGTTGCTAATCTACTATGTCTGCTATCTGATTTGATACACTTGGGGTTTCTTGATGCATTTAAGTTGCGGGTTTTAACATGCTTGGTTTTTTTCACATGTGTGAGTAGATAAATAAATGTTTACAACATATGAATAAGCATACAGATAGTAAATGACACAAAAGATTGCAAATCATATATTATGATATTTCTGCGGTTTACAATGCCATATGCGGCTGAGTAAAATAAATCTCTCGGCTAGATCAGTGTAATATCCCTGATCCAACTGATCCGGATATCTATTGCGGAACTATTGTTTTATCACTGAGATCTGATACTCTGGGGTTTCTGGATGCGTTTGAGTTAATGTGTGAACATGCTTGGTGATTTTCGCCTGTGTGTTTCATTCATTTAGTGTTTTAGCAGTATATATATGATGCATGCGAAATAAAGGACAACACAACTCACTGGTATATATTATGAGGAAAAAGCAGGAAATACAATAATATGTTGGAAGTAAATATACTAGTCATCAGTTAGATCTCATGGATCGTCACTGGAATACAAAACAACTAACAAAAAATACCTGTGACTAGAAGATGAAGGTTGATCTGTGTATGCATGGATAGATCGACAAAACGCAGTTCCGGAAGCTCACGACAACTACTGCAGATACTTGAAAACTCGCCCTAATGGCGGTACTCGTCGAAATGGACTGGAAACTGTCCCAAAAGGAGCTCCCTGGCCTCTAGACTGATCTTGGTAATTGTCGGACTGAAGATCCGACCTCTGAAGCTCCGGATGTCACCCCCTAGGGGTTTGCACACCTCCTGGGTTGTGGGAGTGCACCCTAGTGATCCCACTGGCGGAATCTAATGATGTATGACTTGAAACGATCGTCCTGTCCTCCTCTGTAATGGGTCAAAAGGGTTTCCTTGGATCTGCTCCGGAATACCCCCTGGAACCCCAAATGTGCTTCCTCAAGAGCTGCGCACTATCTAGTTGTTTTCTGCGCTCTGGGATATTCCACCGTAAAAAATTGATGAACGGTGGCTCAAAAGATGCGCCCTAGCTAGCTCTCAACTGGGTCGGAAGGAATCTGTAAGATACTCCTCTGTCTCGTGCGGCCACACAAACCCTCTCTCTAACCCTTGCGCCCTCATTGGTTGAGTTGCGCAATCACTGTACTGGATATCTTGAATAGCACGGTGAAATACCTAGATGGTATCTTCGATAGGCTAGGGTGTGTCTCTCAACACCATAACCGATCAATGGTGGTGGTTTCCTCCAGAACTCCACAAAACAATAAGGGGGTCGATCTACTCCTCCTCTGGAACTATCTTAACATCAAATCATAACACAATAATGAATTATGTTGATTTACCCTTCCTTTATAGCTTCCCGAAACCTAATTCTCTGTTGACCTTTTCCTTCCAAGTGACTTTTACTTTATTTTATTATTCCTTGATTAAATCACTTAATTAATTAATTAACCATTTTACCTCTAAAAAGTGATTTATCCATCCTTATAGATTCTCCAGCCATTGAAAGTCACTTCTCATCATCTTATCCTGTAATGCTCTTCCTCCCAATTCCGATGAGCTATTACACTAAGAGGTTTCTCCAAGTAATATGCCCATTATGACCTTCTTAGTGAATTTAATTAAGACATGACCCATAATAACTCAAAATTACGGAAATCGTCGGAATGCAGCAGAATCAAAGCCAAGTTGTGCGGAATGGATCCTGATGATGAACGATGCAAGTCGGGCCCAGTAAAACCCCTCAATATCTCCCGAACTCTCTGTCACTCCTATCTGGCTACTCTGGTAGGCATAACACTCTATAATGTAATAATGTCCAAAAATGGGGACATTATAGTCCTCCCTGCTGGAATATTGCTTGTCCTCAAGCAATAATTGAATCAATCTGCATATGCTACCGGGGTCCTATATCCATCTGTGTGACACAAAGTTGACTCCTCTCAAGATGGGGCCTCTCCAAGTGCTCACCACGCATGACACCCAAATGCTCCTGATGAGTAGAATGATCAATGGCCAAAGAATCTCAGTCAACTCCCCAAGCAACCACTGTACTCGAAACTCAACTCCATCAAACACTGAACTACCAAGCACTCCCATCCCTAGATCCCATATCAAGATGTGAATTGCAATGTCCTATGAAGTACAGTTCTATAACATATCAACACCATGAGTCTCCTACAAATAACACAGGAACCCAACCCGAAATGAGTCTGTCCTGCTAGACCATACCAAACCCAATACGGCCCCCACCGACTGAACATGCTGCTGCCATAGTGAGGTACTACAAGACCTCAACGAATCACCAGCCAATGACGTGCTCTCCCCAATACTGAAACTCAATGGAAAATCAAAGTGACTTCCCCCTTCAAAGATCCGCTCGTCTCCATCATTCAATGAAATGCCTAGCCCTGTAATCCTAGGGTCCCATGCTAGTCTCTAACAGGGACCATCATGTTGATGCTGCTCTACTCTGATCATGACTTTCTACTCAAGTATCCATACTGAATCCTCCACTCCCGGATCCTTATAAGATGAAACAAACTATTGACCAAATGGATCCCATGTAAAATTTGGAAGTTCATCACTTCCAATCCCCTCTAATTGTTAATGTTCCCTACTGGTAACTGTCGAAAGCCCTCCATCCTCATCCCAATGAGAGTTTGAATATGTATCGACCTCTGAGACATCCTCTGTCCCATGGCCTAAGATACTCTCTATCATGCCCAGGGCCTCAACTCTTTGTCGCTAATGATCCACCCCTATCTTGCTGTACGCAATTAAGACACTCTTCTCAGGTGGTCTCAGCGTACCAATTCTCCATGTCCCTTGCCACTATTTATCTCTCCCTGTGTTGTTGTCAATCATGAAAGTATCGGGAAAGGCTATCCTAAATATCTGCAACCAACTGTAGGACTGGAAAGTATCATATGCTTTGGTCAATCCCATAGACTTGACCAAAAGCTCGTCCATCGACACCCATGGTAAATAATCGCTTGTATTCATCACTGAACACCAACCATCGGGTACAATAGTAGGTATCTCCACAAACTGCGGGTCAATCATTCTCCATCCATCATCACTCCCGCAACTGCTGCTACGGTGAATGTGATCTCCCAGATTTGTATATTGCTACAAGGGAGAGGAATCTCCATGCTCTACTAAGTACATCTCCTCCCTGCAATCCAGTGCATCCCCCTGAATCCCACTGTACACCTCTGTATGTATCTGTGAACTACCACTCATCACTGTATGCCCCTGGATACTTGTGTGGTCTCTTGTATACACCTGCAACATCATGGATCCTGGGTGTACTACTGGGTCATCCTCTACATGGAGGTTGGCCCATCCTGGAACACAAATGGAAGTGTACTCATAACTGCCCCTCGCTCTGGAATCCCCATGTGTATGTGTGTGCTCAATTGCTTCAAAACCCCTTGTGAAGGGTGGTCTTTGTGACCCATGGACATCCTCCTGCGTCTCTGGATCGTATCTCTCCATACTCATCAGTGATCCCGGGTACTCTTCGTGCTCCTCTGCCAAACTACCAATATCCTCTAACAATGTAACTGAAGAATATGTCTGACTCTCTACTGAGAAAGATATGGTGGATCAATGACTAGTCTCCTCAAGGAGCTTCTCTAATATGGCCTCTGATTATTGAAGGGTTTTCTGTGTGCCTTCCAAGAGTCCTCATGTGCTCACCAACTCATGAGTGAGTCGGTCCACCTCAACCTCCTGCTCCCTCAGTGCCCTGTGATACATCTCGTCAACCTCCAATAGGTAATCTCTATCCATCAATAACTGCTGGTAGTCAACCCTCATCACAGTCACTCTCTCCCTAAGTGTATGGAAGTCATCAATGGCAAGTACCCTATCTAAACTATCACATGCCATCGAGGCCCTCCAACAATAACCTGCCACCAATGCGTGTGTATCATCAATGCATCTAGTGGCTTCCATGATCATGTCCTCACTGACTCTCAATTGTCCTATCAACTATCATGACTCTTGATCACAACCCTGTTGAGGTGCTACCTCATGCCTCTCACTGCTAGTGTTAATAATGGAATCCTCAACAACACACTCCTCAAAAGATAAGGCACTGAACTGCCCCCTGTCCACTGTGCTTCTGAGTCCTCCTGTATGCCACTGCACACCATCACCAACTGGTACCCCCATCTAAATCACACTGTATCCTGTATGGGCAGTTGTATCCTCCTGTGCACTCACTTTGCTAATGTCATCTGCACCTGGATCCCATACAGATGTGTCCAGACATGAGATATGGTCATTCTGACCAATAGGGAGTGCATCCTCATCACTGTAGACCAGTCCTGGAAGTGAGTATCCCATCAAATTGTCAGTGTCCACAACCTGATCTAACAATATACTCCCCAAAAGAGGTGACTCACTCTCCTCATACTGATAGGTATGTATATAGTCAACTGGCTCCAAGTCATGCCTCTCCTCTCGAATCTGCGGATCCATATATGTCCCTTGTGTATAATCCCCACACAAGGCTCCTCTATCATATCAGAAATGCCACTGATATCCTCATGTATCATGGCTGTCATAGGTGTCTGAGAATATGGAAAATGTTTCACTGTCATCATAGGAAACTCATCATCCTCCATACATGATTTCCTGGAATCCATGTCTACACCCAAGGGTAGGTCATCCAAGCTCCTAATCTCATCATGTCTAAGTGCCAACACATATGAATCCTCACAAGTGTCACCACTATACTGAAGTGTTGGATCCTCAACACTGCCTGATAGGGAAGATGAAGAACATGTGCTATCATCCCGTCCATCCAACTGCTCACACACATCCTCATTATCATGAGCATCACTATTAAGGTATGATATGGAATCCTGAACATCGGTTGATGGGGTCTCTTCACCATATGCACCATTAGCCTTTTTCCTTGGCACCTTCACCTTCTTGTCCACTGATACTTGGGGTTCATACCACTCAAGATGTTTGACGGTGAAAAAATCCTTGAATGACATGTCTGCATGTAATGCCGGACCAAGCTCCTGATACTCCCTCAAACAATTTGCAAACTCCTCATCATGTCTTTTCTGTCCTATTTGTTGCCTCTTTGAACCAATAGCTCCATTAATCCCTGCATTGTTTTGAAGGCTTGCCATAGCCTGCCACAACTGTTGTCGCCCTTGTGCAAGCATATTACAAATATTCCTCACGCTATCCTCCATATCTAATCTAAACGTTTATCTCTACTACTGCATCTGAAGGTATAAGTGCAAGTTATCACCGTTGAAATTTAGTTGAAACAATTTGAAATAACTCACTGATTTTCCCATTAGGTTGGCAGGAAAACCAACTCTGATAGCACTATAATATCCTTGATCCAGCTGATCTGGATATCTACTACAAAACTATTGTTTTATCACTGAGATCTGATACTGTGGGGGTTTCTGGATGTGTTTGAGTTAATGTGTGAACATGCTTGGTGATTTTTGCATGTGTGTTTCATTCATTTAGTGTTTTAGCAGTATATATATGATGCATGCGAAAGAAAGGACAACACAACTCACTGGTATATATTATGAGGAAAAAGCAGGAAATACAATAATATGCTGGAAGTAAATATACTAGTCATCAGTTAGATGTCATGGATCGTCACCGGAATACAAAAGAATTAACAAGAAATACCCGTGACCAGAAGATGAAGGTTGATCTGTGTATGCACGGATAGATCGAGAAAAAGCAGTTCCAGAAGCTCACGACAACTGCTGTAGATACTGGAAAACTCACCCTGATGGCGATACTCGTCAGAATGGACTGGAAACTGTTCTAAAGGAGTGCCTTGGCCTCTAGACTGATCCTTGTAACTGTCGGACTAAAGATCTGACCTATGAAGCTTCGGATGTCACCCCCTCAGGGTTTGCGCACCTCCTGGGCTTTTGGAGTACGCCCTAGTGATCCCACCAACGGAATCTGACGATATATGACTCAAAACAATCGTCCTGGCCTCCTATGTAATGGGTCAGAAGGGTTTCCTTGGATCTGCTCTAGAATACCCCCTGGAACCCCAAATGTGCTTCCTTAAGCACTGCGCACTATCTGGCTGTTTGTTGTGCTTTGGGAGATTCCTCTGTCAGAAACTGATGACCGGTGGCTCAAAAGATGCGCCCTGGCTAGCTCTCAATTGGGTCGGAAGGAATCTGTAAGATACTCCTCTGTCTCGTGCGGCCACACAAACCCTCTCTCTAACCCTTGTGCCCTCACTGGCTGAGTTGCGCAATCACTGTACTGGATCTCCTGAATAGCAAGGTGAAATACCTGGATGGTATCTCCGATAGGCTAGGGTGTGTGTCTCAACACCGAAACCGATCAATGGTGGTGGTTTCCTCCATAAATCCACAAGACAACAAGGGGGTCAATCTCCTCCTCCTCTGGAACTATCTCAACATCAAATCATAACACAATAATGAATTATGTTGATTTACTCTTCCTTTATAGCTTCTCGAAACCCTAATTCACTGTTGACCTTTTCCCTCCAAGTGACTTTTACTTTATTTTATTATTCCTTGATTAAATCACTTAATTAATTAATTAACCATTTTACCTCTAAAAAGTGATTTATCCATCCTTATGGATTCTTCGGACACTGAAAGTCACTTCTCATCATCTTATCCTGTAATGCTCTTCCTCCCTGTTGCTGCCTAATACACACTTGGGCTATCGTGGAAGAAATCTTCAATCCACTTAGTGTATCATTGGGGGCGACTCTCGAGTCAAGGTGTTGTCACCTAATCCTCAACTCCTTCGTCTAGACCAACTCCTAGCGAAGCCAAGGGGGGTAGTCCCTAACAAAAATACTAAGGCTCTTGAACTAAAATAAGCAAAAAAACTGCTTCTAGGAGTTTATTGCAAAATAAAACATACACTTTCAAGTTTCAACACTTATCATTCATCATTTGAGATACTCATATAAATCATTTGTCCATAAGCATGCATAAACCAAGTAGGATACAAGATCTGCAAGGTTGATAAAATTCGTTAGACAATCACACATGAATGAAATAAATTGTTCACAT